>OMNN01045093.1:7224-21947 GCA_900302755.1 Chromis chromis
GTAACCTGTATATTTTTACTTTCAACTTCATTTCTATCACCTGAGCTTATAATGTTTCTTGCTAAAGCAGGACCAACACAGACAAAATACTCATTGAATTCCTTTGAAGCTAAAGTCATGTCATTTATTGTCCTTGTAACAAGACTGCAAGACATCCAACTCTGTACTTGAGTTTTTATAGATAATTGAAACATAATAATAATACATTATACTTTTTTTTTTTTCCATTTACATTAGAATACGCCACGTATTACAAATACACATGTAAACACGGCATAATTTGGCTGTACAATAGTATAATAATACAAACATTAACATTTTCCATCAGTATTTATATACTACATTTAATTTTGTTATAATTAATATCATTAGTCATATTATTAATATTCCTGGTGTTTATTCTAGAGCTATATATTTCTTTATAACACTGGTCTTAAAGGTTTTTTTAAGAGTGTAAATTGAACAGGAACATTTTAAAGCATCATCCAGGCCATTCCAAAGCTGAACCCCCCTGACAGAAAAACATCGACTTTTTAAACTAGTTCTCACATTTGCTATCTGGAAAACAGATGAACCTCTGAGGTCATATGGACTCTCCCTGGGTTTGAACCTCTCCTGGATATGCTGAGGCAGCATGTAATTATGTGCTTTATACATCACAACTGCAGTGTTGAGGTCAACAAGGTCATGTAATTTTAACGTTTTCGATTCAACAAAAAGAGCATTTGGTATGAGCATAATGGCTTTCTTTTGGAGTAAGAAAATTTAATTGATGTTTGATTTATAATTATTACCCCATATTTCAACACAATAATTGAGATATGGAAGTATGAAAGAATTATATAACATGTTAAGAGCTTTTTGATTTACTGAATTTTTTGATTTTATATAACATAGCAATATTTTTTTGCCATCTTTGTCTTAAGTGTATTTATGTGCAATTTCCAATTTATTTTGTCATCTATTATGATTCCTAAAAATGTTGTTGAATATACTCTTTCAATTTCCATACCACCAATTCTTATGTGACATGGTCTTTTCTTATTTCCAAAAATTATATATTTTGTTTTATTTAAATTTATTGATAGTTTGTTGGCATCAAACCATTGCTTGAGGATAGAAAGTTCACTCTCTACGGTTTCTAGGAGCTAACGAAGATCTTGCCCAGAACAGTACAGACTTGTGTCATCAGCAAATAGAATACAGTTTAGTTTTTGTTCTTACAGACATCATTAATATACATTATAAATAATTTTGGTCCCAGTACTGAGCCTTGGGGAACTCCATGTGTAATGCTCCTTTTATCTGAATCGACGTCGTTCAGATGCACATACTGTTTTCTGCCACCAAGATAACTCTTCAGCCAATCATGAGCAAGACCTCTGACACCATACCTTTCCATTTTGTTTAGAAGTAGTTTGTGATCTATGGTGTCAAAGGCCTTACTGAGGTCTATGAAAACGCCAACAGTAAACTCCTTTTTATCAGTTGCAGTAGTTACCTCCTCAACCAATTCCATCACAGCCATAGAAGTTGACCTATTTGATCTAAAGCCATACTGTTGTGCACTTAGCAAGTGATGCTTGTCAATGAAACTATTTAATTTTAATTTTAAAATGAGATGAACCAATCTTATGTGGCATGTTGTTGCTTACATGTTGCAGCTTTGGTGAAAAGATATCTTGAGGAACTCCTCAAGATATCTTCTTGAGAAAAAAACAGTGCAGCGAGATATTACACAGCTGGTCTTTAACAAGCTCTGCAATTACATCTTTCAAGGTCTATTGCAAGTTTCCCAGTGGCTGCAAGAAACCTGCACAATTGGGAGGATGCAGAGTGTAACTCAAAATTTGAAACTTCACAGTCTGCAACTTCTTGTTGGTAAGTAGCTAGCTCACCTTTGATACTTTTCTTGACAGTTCTCCACTAGCATCTCTTTGGCTACTGCCTAGCCTTAACACTCCTTGTAGTTGCATCTTTATGTGTCCGCTTATTTTCAGCCAGATGTTTAGCAGACTTTCGAAAAACTCAACACATGAAGCACAGTTTGGCAGTAATTTCTGCATCCTGCTTAAAAAGTTTTCGCAAAAACTTTTTGGTGACACAGAAAAATATTTTTACATCTTTTGCATTCCCTTTCAGTCCATCTAAACAAACTGGCAATGTTATTTTTGCAAAGAAAACTAACATGGAAATCTCATATCTTATACTCTGACTGTCTGTAGGTGAGCGGTGCAGGCGCCAACTGATTGACAGCTCTTTCAAAAACACCATTATTAGAGACAGAGTGGAAAGAAATAGCTTCAAAGACCTACTGTGTGTGTGTGTGTGTGTGTTGGTGTGTCTGTGTTTGGCTCTATTCCAACGCTGAAGAGTTGAACGGCAATCAAGTGTTTTACTCTGACAGTTTTCTCCTTTTTTATTCATTCATCAGGCATAATTATTACTGCCATTGGTCATAAGTGTGTGTGTGTGTGTGTGTTTGTGTGTGTGTGTGTGTGTGTGTGTGTGTGTGTGTGTGTGTGTGTGTGTGTGTGTGTGTGTGTGTGTGTGTGTGTGTGTGTGTTTGTGTGTGTGTGTGTGTGTGTGTGTGTGTGTGTGTGTAGACACTGAGGGTTGTAATTACACAGTTTGTGTCTGTCAGAAAGTTGTCACTCACCTACAGCAGTGAGAATCAGCCTCGCACTTAAAGGGAAATACCACTCAATTTCAAATGTCACTTGGTGCCTGTTATTCATCTGCTGCACACGCACACACACACACACACACACACACACACACACACAAACACACTTACATGTGTTCCTCACTCGTCGGTCAGGTTGATGGTTCTCAGATTGCTCCGTGACATTCTGGACAGATGGAGGGTGGAGGATAACTGTCGCTCACCTTCCTCCTCCTCCTCCTCCTCCTCCTCCTCTTAATGCAAACCATCTGTCTTGACTTTGAGTGTCAGATCTGACTCAAACCTAACTTTTGTCACAGTGTGAAAACCTCTTATCTCCAAGTATTAAAGTAATTCAACAAGAAAGTTTTTTTCTTACTTTAGACTTTGATATCATTCTGTATTATTCATTCATTTGTCAGTGTTATGGGTTTGATTATATCCTCTCGTCTTGATGATAACTAATGTAATATCAGTCTTTCCTCTTGTTTTGTGTAAGGCCTGTGTCTGTTGACTTATAACTAGTGCTGTCAAAAATGTGGCGTTATTAACGCATTGACGCAAATCAATTTTAACGGCGTACATTTTTCTACTTTTTTCTACTAGTTTTTTCACAAGCTGTGGCCACAGCTAGTAACATTAGAAAAACTACAGGATCCGGCTGTAGACCGGAAACAAAACAATAAGCACGCCCCAAGCACGTTTGGTCTTGCCTGCTCGCCAGCTGCAAAAGAGTAGGCTACCGTTTTGTGTGGATGGCGAGCGCGAGACGCCGAAATGGATGCCAACATCATCGTAATAGTTTACAATGATGTGCACTTTGTAATTACCTTCGCCAAGCGAAATTTTCAGGAAATGCTGATAATGGGACAAGGAACAGATGATTAAATGTTGGTGCCCCTCCTCCCCCCACCACCCCCTCGGACCAGCCCTAATGGGTGGACATGAGCTGCTTGGCGGAGGTCTGCGCTCTCCGAGTGCTTTTCTAGTTTTATTTTGTATCGCCCTGTTTTGATCCCTTAGAAAGGGCTGTTGAAGGGGCTGTTTTTGTGACTAAGTATTTATTTTCTCATCCGTTTATTGATAGTGTTACATTGTGTGAGATTTTGCTTCAAATGTGAATGACTGCTCAAAGTGAGAATGTTAGTGTGAAATATAACTACACATTATTGTTTTCAATAAAAAACATTTGCACAAAGCAAGACTATCCACTTTTCCATGTTGATAAGAGTATTAAAATGATAATTCAAGGGACATTTAGAATAGATTAAAATGTGCAATTAATTTGCGATTAATCGCGAGTTAACTATGACATTCATGCGATTAATTGCGATTAAATATTTTAATCGATTGACAGCACTAAATTATACATCTTTTTGTTTTAAGACAGAGACACATTAGTGTAGTTTTGTGTTTGTGTGACTGTGTACCTCTAAATGTTGTTGTGCCTTCAGCATTATGACGCCGTTTTCACTCCTTAGCTGCTGGTTTTCTTCCTGTAGTTTGATGATGTTGTTCTTGGCTATGGCTAACTGCAGACACAAACATGTGCATGCGAACAAAGAAACAGAATAAGTGAGCTGGTCTTGAAGAGTTAACAGTTTCATAATAATACTCACATTGGCCCTGCCATTATAGTAAAGCATAGTTTAGCTAAATTACATCCAAATTAAAACACAATCTTTTGGCGATGGGTTTGATGTAACAAAGGCATTCCGATATTTAGACTGTGGGTCTCACCTCCTCTATGAGTTTAGAGTTGGACTTCTCTAGAGAGTCGACTCTGCCCTGAAGACCATGAACTGTGGAGCTGGACACACAAAAATACACACAAACACAGAAGTTATAATCAACCTCTGTCCATTTCACGTTTCACCAAATTTATACTGGCAACATTTTTTTTAGAATATGGGACTGGGATTGTAGCTGATGTGATATAATTCACAAATGTTTTTTAAGTTCAGAGCTACAGAGAAAGATTATTAAAACTGTAATTATATTTACAGCAGCAGATCAGCTGAAGTTAATTTATATGTTACAGAGGGTTTGTGTGGAGAAACAAACTGAAAGAGGAAATGTGACTGAGTCTGAGCTGTACTGAAGCTGTGAGCAGGAACAACCACCAGCACCGGTTCAAACCTAAATCCTGGATGGATTACATCCAAGACACAATTTTTAATACAGAGCTTCCTTTTTATTATGTAACAGTGTGATCTGCAGTAAGTCAGGAGAAAACCCTGCAGACAGGTTTGTTTTCAACACAAAACAAATGTCTCACTTGAGCTGTCGGTTCAGTTCCTCGACGTAGTTCTTCTGATCCAAGATGGATGCAATCTGGCTATTCCTGTTGTCATGGAAACAGGCATAAAACACAGCTCTGCATCACATTTGGAGAAAGAAACCAGCTTCACTAAACAGTGGAGAGAAAGCTCATACCTCTCTTCGCTCCTGTAATCATCAATGTCATTCTTCAAGTACATGGAGAAGTCGATCACCCCAACCTTGAATAAAAACATAAATAAGCTAACATCACTCAAATGAAGCGATTCTGGAAAAATTCACATTCAATAAATGAGTCATCATGCCTGAGTAACTGCAATCCACCAGAGTATTCACCAGAATTAGAGATGTTTACAGTTATGTGGTCACTTAATGGCACAAATTAATACTCACACAAAGCAAATAACACTTTTAACCCTTTAAGACAGGGGTGCCCAACCCTGGTCCACGAGGGCCACTATCCTGCATGTTTTAGATGTTTCCCTCTTCCAACACACCTCATTCAAATGATTAACTCATCATCAAGCTCTGCAGAAGCCTGATAACGATCCTGATCATTTGAATCAGGTGTGTTGGAAGAGGGAGACATCTAAAACATGCAGGATAGGGGCCCTCGAGGACCAGAATTGGGCACCCCTGCTTTAAGACCTACAATAGAACAAGTAGCCAGAGCATATCTTTACATTTTTACATGCTGTAGTGACATTTTTTTTTATCAAACTACATATACAATCAGACATAACTATATACAGAAAGAACCAATTTGCAGAAAGACAACATGTACATCAAAGTAAACTATAGACATATATACACACTATATACATCAATGGTGCAATCAAAGTTCAAAGTCTAACATTAAACTTCAATAGCACCAGTGGAGCTGTGAGAGGGCCGTTCCTCTGTCCCTGATAACACACAGAGGAACGGGTTTTAGCGGTTCCATATATATGTGGGTGTAGGTGAGTGTAGGGAGTGTGTGGTGAGGGTCTGGAACCACGTGGTTCATGCGATGAAGTGTATTCCGACGTAGGAACTTAGCGACGTGACACCTGCGGTCTAGATTATAATGTTTTTGTTGTGTGTGCTTTATACTGGATTTCTGCATTAGTGGAAGGAAACAGCGCTCTGTGATACGTTGGATGAGTCAGATGAAAGTGTAACTCCTCGGGTTTTATATGCAAAAAGAATTATTGCTCTGTCTTATTTGGTTGCAATTCTACTGCATTGAAAAATAGATATGCAAATGGGATCTTAAAGGGTTAAGTGACGGTAAATAATTCCTGACCAATGTGTTTCTGCCTTTAGTAATCACACAAAATTATCTGCTAAGCACACACATTCATAAAAGCTGCCACCCCACCACAGATATGGTAAAATGGTGAGTTGGAGAAAAGTAGATTAATCATTTAAAAAGAAATAGCTAAGCTTAGATGATGTTTAGATCAATCTGGTCAGTCTCCAAAAAGATAATATTGGATTATTCTGATAAGAGATTCATTGTTTCAGTCTTTTCTGGTTCCAGCCTCTAGGCCTGGCTTCTCAGAAATTGTCCTGTATATTGCTTCACTATTGTTTGCCATTTCATAGTCTAAAAATGAATAAAACAGTATTATACAGGTTAACTGATAATGAGAACAATTGTTTATTGCAGCCCCAAAAAGCAGTAGCCAAATACAATTCATGATTTATTTTATTATTATTATTATTATTATATTTTTTGTTGCCTATATCTCTACATAGTAATCCTGAAAGAGTTTAGTGCCTGTTTTCTTTTTTATTTTATTCTATGATTTCAGCTCATTTACACCTGCTATTAGAAGCAAAATCCGTCTATTTTTATATTTTTCTGTGTAATTGTTGACCTGACTAAATCCATTAACTCCAGATCGCTTAATGTTTAACAAGTATCTAAGCCACATCTAGTGTGCAGAGCCTTTGCACTGGTGAAAAAATGTGTTTGTACACCGGTGGAGTGGAAACTTGACACCACAACCTTAGCTCTCTGTCTGTATGAAGCCAAGATAATATGACCTAACTGACAAGTGTTGTGCTTCCTGAAACTACATCAGATAAACTGTTAGAGGTCAATGGTCGGGTTGGCACAGGAATTAGAGCAGCATTCTTTGTTTTGTTAAGTTATAACGTACGTTTTTGCATGGTATGGTGCAAGCAAGAAATATGATTCAATCACAAAAGAGAGTGATGCATACCTGGCTGCACAACAATCCAGATAACATACCCAGAGTTTGACCATGCTTTAACGAATTGTGTAAATGTGTTTTTTAGTCATATTGTGAAACTACTGTTTCCAAGCAGTGGCTACCTGAGAGTCCAGGTCCTCGCCTTTCACACACAGATTAGCATCAATGACGTTCAGGCCCACCAGCAGGCCCACGATCACGGCTCCCTCCTCCTCCAGCATGAGTGCAGAATTCTCATAGAAATCACTGAGGAGGAAGAGACAACAGATTCTCACACATTCTCACTCTCTTTTATCCTTAAGAGTCTGAACTGTCATTTATGTTTTTGTGAGCAAGTTTTGCATTCAAAATATGTCAAGTATATTCTCTTGTGTTCTGTCTGCGTGTACCTGAGCAGGTCTTTTCTGGTAATGAGGAGTCGCAGGTAGTCGGCCAGCCGTTTCTGCATGAGAGCCAGACGCAACCACGCTCTGGCTCTGCCTAAAGGAGTCCTGAAAACACAGACATGCACACCAGAGATGAGGTCAGATTTTAAAGGCTGGTGGTGCCGGGACATGATTGGATCTGTCTGCCTTTTTGTCCCTGTCCCCTGATACTGTTCACGCTCTGAAAAGTCTCTGAAGCCTTTGTGTGTCTGAGAACATTCCACATTTTATCTTTAGGTCTGACAAATAATACAGATCCTACACTAAATTTTTGAGGACACATTTTTTCTGTTTTCTTTTCCTAATTTGTTGTGTTAAGTTAAACCTACAAAAAACTTTGTGTGTACTCATCTACACAATTAACCTTTTCTCTGGATAATGTTTCACTTTGTTTCTGTGTCTGAGCATCCAAACTGTGTTTGACACAGACAGTTTGTACTGTCCCCTATCTAACCGTTGGGTCTGCACTTGGTGTTGCTAAATTGCCGCTTTGCTACACATCTGCAGGTCTGACTCAGCAGCACCAAAGGAAACAGACTCTGTTCTCCGTCTGAAATAACACAACTGTTCCTCATTTTGTGGATCAGACGTGAATATTTCTCACTTGACTCCCTGCCTGGAGGGTCTGTGACTCACAATAGGATAGACTTGAGAGCAACATGGGAATCGTGTGCATGAATGAGGTTTAGCAGGGTCCTGCTTGATACAGCCACAAGAGGACATTACTTCAATATTAATGTAGGATGCACCGCTAGAGTTATAGATGTTGATCAATTGTGTTCTTGTCTTTCATTGTCAAAGTCTAGAAAAAAGGTCAAAGAGACGCTGGCAATAAAAATTCTACTGCACCATTACTGACATGATCATTTTAACCTGCCAATTGCCCAAAATTGACAGTATAACATGAAGTTTAAAAGCTAACTGCTTGTCACATTTCTGGAAAATGTGTCTATGCAAAAGAATAATCGAGAAATAAGGAAAGAGAGAAGTGAGCCAGCAGGGAGAGGAAGGCTGAAGTGAAAGTAAATAACTCTCAGGTACTTCCCTGATCTGGCTCACGTCACATTCTCATGTTATTCTTGTTTGAGTGTGTGTTTGTTGCGGCTCCTCCAACAGGATATAAAGTCCAGTCATATGAGAGTAAACCTGTGTGTACATAAACGTATTCCTTACTTAAGTCCGGGCAGGTCTCGTACAGAGGCCGAGATCTCTGCTGCTTCAGGACACAGTTTCTCCACCAGCTCCAGAGGACCCCACAGAGACTTGTTAAAACCCAGAAAGGACTTCTTCACTGGAGAAAGATGGAGGGAGAATTGTCAGACAGACACACACAAGTGTGTGAAAACATGCAAATGGATTTATGTAGGAGGCAAATTCACACACGCAATTTCCATGCCTACTCATACAATTAACGGATGGCAGATATAGCTGGAAAAGTCTGTCTCCCTCTCACCTCTGAGCCCGTGTTTGAGGCAATGCTCCATCACCACAAAGAACTGCTGGAGAGGCGGGTAGTCCGAGTCCAGCGTTCGTCCGAAGCTCAGAGCCGACTCGATCAAGCCTTTAATACTCAGCTTGGCCATGTTCAGCAGGTTGGCCCGCTCCATGGCCATGGGGTCTCGCAGGGCTGCAGGACACAAGCCCAGCACAGAAATATAAAATATGCGTAAAACAGGAAACATTTTACATTTTCTTTTTTACAATTTTACTATTTCATCATCTTAAGAACTCCATGTTGAGTTGAATTTGGGTTGCAGAGGTTGCATGAAGAGAGTGCTCAGGCTGCCAAATCACAAGGAACACATTTACATAAGAAGAAGGAAATATAATATTTAAGAAATGTAATACGTTGCTCTTTTCTTTTTTAGAAATAAAGAGTAGTCCTCTCTCTCTGAACTGCTATTGACTTCATTTATTGAATAATCATTTCCAGACTAGTCAATAAACCACACAAAACAACTCAGAGGACTGATTATCTGAGGAATAAACAACTGAGTGAGCCAGTTATTGTCACACAACTGGTTGTTATCAGCAACATGCTAACTATAGGGAGCAATGAATGCTTTAAAAGGCAGAATGTGCAGTAATACAGACCAACAGATGAAAGTCTTTCCACTATAGAAAATCTCCAGGGTGTAAGACTATGACCTTTCAAAGTGGTAAGGCTTTGAATTGCTCTACACGTGGACTTCCAGGTTAATGTGTAGCCAAACACCACAACAGGACGGAACAATGTAAGGTGAAAGTATACAGAGATGTCGCCTAGCAGTGTAGAAGTGCTGCGCAGGTCGGCCTGGAGGCCGAGACTCAGGCATATTAACAAATGGAAGGCATGTGACAGTTAGGAGCATTTGGCCCCCGAGGATATTTAAGAAAAAACAGTAACCTTTTAACTGCCTGTATCGTTACATGACCTGGACGATGTGCCAAAAAAAGTCATATTGCGATTTATCTGACAGATAAGTGCAGTTACAGTCACACTTTTTACATTTCTTTTCCACTGAAACAAAATATAGAAATTATAATGTAACTTTTGCAGCAGTTTGTACAAAACATGCATGTTCTCATGTGTCTGGGCAACATGATCTGTGACACATTTATCACCTATCCAAAATTTGCAGCATGGATATTACACTTGGCCCTTTTGATAATATTTCAATTAAATGTTCAGCCCTATGCTACACTAAAATTCTAAAGCGCTGATGGTCAAAAGCAACAAAACTAAAGCATCTGGAGCCTTAAAGCTAAAACAGGGATGTAAGATTCAACGCAATGTTTTAAAGTTAGTAACATACATCTCTTGTTTCCCATGAGACATTTATATTTTCAAACTGCATTGCTGTCCCGACCAACAGTCCAAATCACATGTTTAAACTTGCAATGACAAATCCTCACAAGGGCTAAAATACACACAGTTAATTATCAAAATAAGCTGGTCATGTCTTTCCCGTTGTTTCAGGCTTATGTCAAATACAACTCTGTGATGTCGACCTGAAAGCAGTCAGATTATATTTAGCTGAGAGTGTGGAAGGGCATGTGGTGCTACTGACAGACAGAGAGAGACGCTGGCTGCTGGGCAGAAGATGCTGAGCTCTTGCAGATACTAACTTTGTCAGATAATCAACAAGGTGACATCACATACAGCCAGCAGTGCTGCAAACACAGAGCACAAAGCATGAATACCCCCCGGGGAACTAAAGGGAGAACAGTTTTCCATTTGCATCAGTGCAGCATGTGATGCTTCAAACAGTAAAGTTGTGTGGAAGCAGTATACTGACAGAAACAGATGAGGATGTAGCATCAGAGCATGAAAGCAGCACTGGTCCTAATCAAACAGTCACATTCACCGCAGCAGCTGAAACTATAAGAGCTGCTCCAATTAGTAACTGATTGTTGACAAAGACAAAGGTTAAACCAGCCCCTTAACGGGTGTCATCAGCCCTGCTCCTATTAACCAGTGATCCCTCCTCATCCTCACCACCCTGGTGCTGATCATACTCTACCTTGGACGGCCCAGTCCCCGGGCAGAGACGTCCTGTGCTCCGACACTTTGGGCAGGACGTGAATGCTCCCCGATATAGTCTCGGACGCTTTCCTGGCCAAGGCGAAGATCGGAGCCTGCCATCGGCCGTCTCCTCCGCCGCCTCCTCCTCCTCTCACCGTGCTGCTACTGTTAGCTTTATCCACAGCGCCAGATTTCTCCTCCTGTAGCCTCAGGATCCCAAACACCTGAGTCTTCTCCTTGCTGCTGTCCGCCTCAGTCAGAACCAGCTCGTGCTCTGCGGGCGATGCCATGTTCACGGACCTCTCGGTTGATGGTTTTAGCTGCTCGGTGCCCGAATTAGCCAGATTGACACGGTTTGCTAACCGTTAGCGAGCTAGCTTGGATACACAATTCACCCGGCGACCATTATGACAGTCGTCGCGTTAAAATACCTGTGATAGCACCGGCCGAAGGAATGACAGATCTGACCAGCGGCAAAAAATGGTAACGTTCCCGGGCTGCAAACCGTAAACCGGGCGTCGGTCTCGTTACATGATGGACGTTAGCATCGGCGGCGACAGCGCGGAAAACCGCTGCTCGGGAAAGGTGTCTTTTCCGTACATCGTGCTGGTGTTCAGATTTGTTTACAGCCTGCAGACCTAACCGATAGCTGGCGTCTCCACGGTCCCGCTGCACCCTCCGGAGGGGCGGTGTCACACGGCTCACAAGACACACAAAGGCAGCACTACGTAATGATTTTACTGGCTGCTGAGCGGAGGCCTGCCGCCCCCTGCTGCCGGGGGACGGAGCTGCAGGACGGCTAGAGCAGACAGAAAGACCAGCAGAACCCAGACAAGTGGTTCAGATATGTGAAGATGTTCTGTAACTACACTCTTATACAAAACAAAAATATAAGAATATTATGAATTTTTAAAAGTAAATTCTATCTATCATTTTTCACACAGGGAAAATAGTTTTTGTTGTTCCAAGGCATCTCTACAAACTGAAATTATTATTTTTAAATAGATATTATTAATTTATTTCTCTGTTTATTCATACATTTTAGTCTATTTCAAATATCTTTTATTACGTCACTTTTTTAAATTATTGCCTTATTTTGCTTTTCTGAATTTTGACTGATCCTGCATCTGGTGTCTCCTCATTGCATTTATTTCCTAGTTTCCTCAGTGCATCAGTCCCTGCTTTTCTCAAGTCCTTTATTTATAACATAATGATTAGGGAGGGTGGGAGAGGAGTATTCCTTTTAGTTTTTTTTTTTGTACCTTTTGTTCCGTAAAACACGTTGTGGTACTTTCCATTTGTATGAAAAGAAATTCTTCACACTTGAACTTGTTTTATGGCACTTATCCAGGTTGTTTTTTCCTGACTAGATCCTTGCTTGTGTTGTATTTACTCTCAGATGTACGTCACTTTGGATAAAAGCGTCTGCTAAATGAAATTGTAGAATTCTGATTGTTTGATTGATTAATTGAAACAACTACCCACTATACTGGAAATGATAATGGATAGACTGAGAGTTGGGTCATACACCAGAAAGTTAGCAATGAGTCACACATTTTTGACGCATACAGTTAATGAGGTTGTTGATGCTAGTTTAAGAATGTTGTTCCACTCTTCCTGAAGGGCTTGGTGAAGTTGGTGGACAGAATCAAGTTGTTGGACACATCCATCCACAGGATCACGGGACAGAGTGACTGTCGTATGTTGTCTTAAATGACAACTCTGACATGTCAGCATCCTGCAGACCAAAAGCCCATTCTCATCTTTCTCTTGTGACCTGTGGCTTCATGTCGTTTGAATGAAACAGAATTTTAATATGACCTTTTATAATCACTGGACAAAGGAGTGTGTGTGCACTGGTCACACAGCTGTCTATCCACTAATGCAACAGTTTAGTTTGTGCCATACCATAGCCTGACTTGTGACATGCAGAAAGTGTATGGAAATGTTACTAGGTCTATCCTAGTAAGAATGCAGGTGCAACTTTTATGGAAATGTGCCCCTGAGGGTCCTCAGGAAGAACAATCTGGACTCCAAACTGCTGCTGACCTTCTACCGCTCGTCCATCGAGAGCCTGCTGACGTACTGCATAACAGTATGGTACGGGAGCTGCACTGAGGCAAACAGGAGGAGGCTTCAGAGGGTAATTAAAACAGCTCAGAAGATTATTGGTTGCCCTCTCCTCTCCCTGATGGACATCTATACCTCACGCTGCTTCAGAAGAGCACAAAACATCATCAAGGGCAGTTCACGCCCTGGTTTCCCACTGTTCAACCTGTTGTCCTCTGGTAGGCGCTACAGGTGCATCAAATCCAGAACCAATAGACTCAAGAACAGTTTCTTTCCTAAAGCCGTAACCACCCTGAACTCTCACATGCATTGACCTCCAAAACCAACACACTGTAGTGCAATATTTTTTTTACTGGGCAATATGAAATATACTGATGCAAGGTGCAATTCACTGGTGCATTATGCAATATGCTGGTGCAATATTATATTCATATTGATATTGAATGAAGATGGACTGTTTATTGTTTATTGTGTATATATATATTGTGTACATATTGTGTATTTATGTGTTTGTACTTTCAAGGGGCAGCTCTCTATCTCGTTATTACATGTTATGTAATGACCATAAAAGGCATTCTATTCTATTCTATTCTTCAGACCATTTGCTTGGTGCATTTATATTTTTGTTCAGTGTAGAATCTCACTGACTTATACATACTTCAGTTTTTACTCGACTACATTATTTAGATAGTTATTGTTCCTTGATGTGCAAGAAACTAAGATTTGACATATAAAATGATGCATGATGTTACAGAATAACCAACATCATGTAAAATAGGTAAAAAGAGTTCCAGCCAACTAAAACAGTAAAAATCTGTACTACTAATCCAATAATCAAACTGGGTAGCACTCACAGGCTGCAATTACGGTTTTGAGTATTTTTACTCTTGATACTTTAAGAACACATAAAACGTGTATAGAAGCAGAACTAGTATTTTAAATTTGGGGTTTAGCTACTTTTATGGAAGTACAGGTGGTCTACATTCCCTCCACCACTGTGTTTTTGGGTAACTTGCGAGGCTTTAATGACAGTAAGAACAGTTTACATACGATTATAAACGCTAAAATACAAATGTTAATTTTAAGGTTGAATGTCATAGTTTCAAGCTAAACACCTTTATCTTTTAGATATTTTACAATTATTTTTTTTGTATAAAATATAATGAAACAGTTAAACAAATTATACTTCAAATTTAAATGTGACATTTTACAGCATTTGGTAAGTGTCTGGTCCATACTTTCCTACGTGGGTGGGGTTTCTGCTTGGGGAAAATTGGTCGTATCAGCTCTGTATTTCCACATGTATACTCAACGAGGGTGGAAAATTATTAAACTGCAATGCAGAAGAATTTAGTTTAATTTAGATGCATAACAGCAGAAACAATGAACACCCACACAGTCACCAGTAAAGAGGAGGAAGAAGTAAATGAAGAGAAAAGTCTGAATAGGCTGTGGAAAATGTGATAAAGGTCTCAAGTGAAACAAGCATGCTGCATGAAATTCAGGGCTGCAACTAATGATTATTTTTATGATATAATTTGTAGATTTTTTATCCGCTTGATTATTCCACTTCATCA
>OMNN01045102.1:0-10193 GCA_900302755.1 Chromis chromis
TTTATTTTTGTCACGTTTTAGCATAAATTTCTCCAATAAGCTGGTAGAGCCACATCTAGAGGTTAATAGTGGACAACTACTGGTGTCACCACCACTAAATATCCTGCTATTGAAAGCAAACTGTGTCATAAGAAACACGTCCTTTAAAATAAAAGACTTTATACCACTACTTTTTGGGGGGGACATGCTTCTGCGACCCTCTAAAAATGGCTTTGTGACCCACTTTTGGGTCCCGACCCACCAGTTGAGAACCACTGCCCTACACTATACATGTATTGTAAAATGCTTATTATGCTGTGCAACAATATGAATATCTCCAGGCATTGTTCTGAAGTCAGATGTGTCTCTCTTCACAGGAGATGAGCTCTGCCGTGATCACCTACTGTGGACATTTCTTCCATGGAAACTGCCTTCGGAAGTGGCTCTATGTTCAGGAAACCTGCCCGATGTGTCACCAAACGGTCCGGCCGACGCCTCCACCTCAGAGCCAGGCTTCAGGAGACGCTCCGGCAGCTCCGCCTCAGAGCGAAACCGGTCCAGATCCGGCTGCACAAGAGGAAGATCAGGACCCAGACGGCGGCGATGGGACTCAGGAGAGGCGACGAGTTAACTCCTGAGCAGCAGGAGGAGGAGGAGGACAAAGACCGGCCGGTTGAACCTCGGAGCGACGCCGTCCGAGGTTTTCGTTTCAGCTCCAGCGGAGACTTTGTGGGATTCGTCAGCCCAGTTTCTTCAGGTTCTCACGTGCCGCCGGGTAAAACTTCTAACACGCACAATCAAGACGAAGACTCACCACTGCCATCGAATCCTGAAGCTGTGAATGAAAACACGGCTGATGAACCGTCGGGACTGGAAGACGGCGTTCCTCTTCATTCTAAATCATGGAGTGATTCAAACAATACTGACACAAATCAAGAGGCGGGCGGTTCGAGCCTCCCTGGTAGCCAAACGTCTGTCAAATCATGTCATCAGAACTTAAAGCTCTCAGAAAATCATAACAGGAACGGCACATTTTCAGACTCTGACGGGTTCAGAGAGGCCGAGCCGTCACCGCGGATCCTCCGGCCGTCTTCCTCGGACGCCACCTTCTCTTGCACAAGCACAGACAGCAGCGACTGACTGCCCTGCATCAGTGCCTTGAAGGGAGTAAAAGGGGAATTAAACACATTTGCCTTCTGTATGTGAACAAATAGGGAAAACAACACGTATCTTCTACCAGACAGTTTAATTGAATGTGCTTCGGTTTAGCAAATAACGCGTCTGGACTGATTATGAGACGAAATTGTGACGGATTATTGTGCAAGAAATTGTAAAGAAATGAATAATAATCACGTGTAACTACAAATCAGTGATCTTGCATCAATATATACCGAATCCTTGCAGGTTACAAGATGTTTACTTAGAGAAGCGGCATTTGGGTTGTGTTCATTTCAGTTTCGTTCCTCGTAGTTCTTAATGTGTAGCATCTTTGTGGAAGCAAACATGGCAAAAAGCTTGTCTTTGTTATTCATGAATCAGCCTTTTGTACTGCAAATATCCTCTGTTGTCTCCCAGTATTAAATTACTGCTGTGAACTTGTACTTCCTCTTTTTTTTTATCTGCTGTTTATTAATAATAAAATCGTGACAGGTGCACAGTCAGGCTGGCATTGTGTGTCAGACTTAGTCAAAGCAGAACATTACTTCTGTAGTCTTAAACTCAGACTTTGCTGATTCTTCTTAGTGAGTAAAGTGGAAAATGTCAAATTCAGTTGAAAAAAAAAGACAAATCCTGCAGCTAAGTTTTAAATGAAATTGAAATATTTACAATTAATATCTTTTTATTAGGGATGTGGTTTCGTAATTTAATTTAAACTCATTTAGGAGCATGCGTGCAGTTAAAATTGCAAATATAAGCAGTTAAAAAGTAAAATATTGCACAAATATTGGGTTTGAAGTATCAGTAGAAGTTTAAGGATTAAAAGTTGATGTTTGAACTGAAGTTTTAAGCCAAAACAATGTTGTAGAATCCACCTTAAGGCCTTTATTATGTGGACTTTAGTTGATGTTTCGCTTCTTTAATGCATATTTCCAGTACAGTTACAGCCAATTTAAGATAATTAACAGTGATAATTAACTGTTTTGGCAGCAAAAGATAATCAATTAGTGAAAAATAGCCTCAGTTTCCTGGAGCCAAATGTGATAAATTCATATTAGTTGTATTGTCAAGGCCAAAAACCCAAAGAAATTCAGTTTTTTTAAGCAAAGAAGACAAAGAAAATGCTGAATATCTTCACTTTTTAGAAGCTAGATTCAGCTGATGATCCATTTTTTTAGAAATGTTTTGGTTCCTAAAGAGTTTTACCTTAATTACAAGAAGCTTTCTCAGTTCTAGGTACTAATTTTTACCTCTAAGTCATCTTCAGCATCATGTTAATGGTTGTGAATGAGGAGGGATCTCAAGACTGCATTATAAGTACCTGATAAGTGTCTTCTCTGTCCAGACTGTGGACATTGCTGTCTTATAAGAAGTGCTGATTAAACCAATTCTTTTCTAACTGGAATGATAGAAATAAGATTTTTAACTTTAACTATAAGTCAAAAAGTAGATCCTTTGAATGCTGCATTGATATTTTTATTCAGTTAATTTGGTTATACAGCCTTGTTAAGCATAAACAAAACATAAAATGCTGATTACTAGATTCAGTAACTGGTCTAACCCTTCTAATGCTGTGTGTTTTGCTTTGATGTTGCTAAGATATATAGTTTGCTATCATGTATGGCAAAGAAAAACACATCAAATCTAAAAATTTGAGAAGCTAGAAGCAGCTCATGATGATAATATCTAGAGAGATATTAGTAGTAGACATAAATATATTGATTATTTGGAGGTGTATTTCAAATAGAAAGACAAAAAAGGTGCATTTGGAGATTCAGAGTGAGCATATTTGACTTTATAAACCTTGTTAAGATTGAATAAGATGAATAGAAATAGTAGAAGTGAAAGAAAACTGCATTAAAACAGTTAAATTTATGCCAAAACATATTTTTGAAGGTGTAAAATTGTGGCTATATATTCATAATTACATACCACGTTTATTTTTATATTTTTTTTAATCTAATTTGAATATGTTCCCTGACTATTTGAGGCTGACATGTCGTGTCATGCATGTTGTTTGTCCCGCAGGCTGGTAACCAATCTGCCATCACATCCGCGCCGTCACTCAGCAGCCCCGCACCGCCTTTACCTCATAAAGCCGCTCATACATGTAGACAGCCGCTAGTTGGCTAAACGGCATCGACCGAAACCAAAAGAAGAGAGAGAAGCAGCTTTTGTCGACCGGGTTACCTCACCTGGCACACACGCACTTACTCAACCTCCACCGGGGACGCAGATAATCCACGATAAGACGTTCAAACTGCGGGGAAAGCAGAGTTAGCATCGTTGGTTAAACAACTCGAGCGCATATACGTAGTTTTAGCTCGCTAGCCCGGCTAACGACGCTAGCAACGAGAAGAAGAAAGGCCCTCGTCGAGTTGACCCAGCGTCAATTATTTAACGGAGAGCCAATCATCCTGGCATATCACCGCCGACCCCCTCACTTGGATCGGAAATCTTGAAGTTAAAGAGCAGAACATCGAAAGAGGATGGCCCTGAAACGGATCCACAAGGTAAGACAGCGTCGGTACCGTTAGCTAGCAACGTTAGCTCCGTTAGCCTAGCGCTAGCCTCCCACAATGCAGCTACCCTACCGCACTTCTCGACTCCCGAGGCGGCGGAACATGTTCGAGGAAGTGTTTTAACTCCGCCACTGTTTAATACCTCGCTGTTTTCCTACTTAACTGTTTTGACTGTGGGGGTTTTATTTACTCTTGGCACCGGCTGGCGCTAACGGCTTAACGTTTCGCTTGGCAAACAGCGCTCGGCTAGCCGGCTAGCTTAGCAAGTTACAGGTTTTCGAGTGTGTGTGTTCGTCGGGAGTGGATTGACGGCGAAAAAAAGAGGCCGCGTGGATTGCTCAACACTTCATACCTTTTCACACGAAGGCACATATGTTCCGAGAGCCACCTGAGTTTACACCGCTCCACCTTTTTACACTCGAGTATCGTGTGTTTTAGCAGCTAGCTTTAAACATCCACAATAAGCGGCGTTGGTGAGCGTTACCAGAAGCCATGACTCATATCACTCAACTGAATCTGTGTCAGTAGTCAGAGCTGAGTTCATGATACATTTCCTTGGTATGTAATTTGCTCACAGCGTACGTGTGAGTGTGTTCTGGAAGTTTAAAGGAGGACCTCTTGCCACATAGGAACTCAGCAACACCTCTTGGCGTCCAAACCTTATTTCTTCACTTTGTTGTTGACGAGAATCTGGTTACGAGGAAATACATAAACTTGAGAAATGGTGTCTGAAGGCCAGGGTGGGGCCTCCACCTCCCCTCTAAAATAGCTGTGGACCCTAAAAATAACAAGAGGCCATGGTATACTGTACACTTCTCGCCTTGCTGTTAACTGTGGAGATGATAACAAGGTTCTCCTGGTAGCTGGACTTGAACTTGAATCACAACATGTAGCATCTCCCACTTCCACGGTCTCCATTTTGGCATTTATAACACAGCATGTTAAGTGCTACTCAGTCCAGCTCATCGATTTCAGATGCGTTGTTTTGTCTCTTGAAGATTACTGTGGTCTAATTGGTTATTGTTGTAAACCTCTTTTCATTACAGGAGCTTAATGACCTGGCCCGTGACCCCCCAGCACAGTGCTCAGCCGGCCCAGTGGGCGATGACAGTAAGTGGACCCAGGCCTGGTCTAAATGAGTTGTTTTGTAGGGATTCAGCTGCGATAAAATGCCAGAAAAGAGTGAAAAATATAACTTCTCATTGACCAAAGGAATGTTTTCTAATCAGGAGTCGACCAATATGATTTTCAGGGCTAGTGACGTTACCAGTTATTTGTATTTAAGGAGACTGATGACTAATATTAAGAACAGACATACATTTAAAGTGAAAATCGTCATATTTTAGCCTAATTGTGATACCTGCCTAACTCTACTCTCCTAACACTGCTGATTGACTGTGCATTATTGCTCATAGACATATATACATAGACGCCACGTTGACTGTTGGAGTGACTTGCCTACGCGGCGGCCATCTTGGTACAGTGCCACTCGCTCCTACAGTGCATTACGTCTATAAAGAATGACATGTTTGCTCTATAAAAGTGATCATTAATCCATCAATTGTCAACGTATATTCACGCGGGTTGTTTGTTACAAACGTCAGACATGGAGGACAGACAGGCAGACATCAATAGAACAAAAGGACATATAAGCATCCTGTCATAGCTACGTGTGAGACGTTTTTAACAAATCAAACCGTTTGGAAATCGGTCGAAAACCCAGTGAATAATTCTCCTTCCAGATAGTGGAGTACCTCTTACCTCCATAGATGTCCATCCACTCCCTCCTCTGCTAGCCCTGTACCAAGATGGCGGCGCGTTAGGCACGTCCCTCCACAGTCAATGCGGCGTCTACTTATATATGTCTATGGTTAACCCTTCCTGCTTCATGGGGTGCTGTACCATGGCTGACCCTGCGCTCTGACCCCAACTAGGATATGCGAAAACATTTCACAATGCTGTAAAAATGTATTTGTGACAATAAAGCTTTTTTCAAAGTACAACAAAATTGTATGGCGACCCTTTTACAGTGCGAAGAGCGTAAAAAAGTATATAAAAAATGAAGTAATTCTGTCAGCTGTAAGTAGGATTTGCCACGCTGCGTGCGAAGCTGACAAACAAAAATATGTACATAAACACACAAGCGTTTTTAACAAATCAAACGGTTTGGATATCTGTCAAACTCGGTGAATAATTCTCCTCTCAGATGGTGGGGTACCTCTTACCTCCATAGATGTCCATGCACTCCCTCCTCTGCTAGCCCTGTACCAAGATGGCGGCGCTTTAGGCACATCCCTCCACAGTCAATGCGGCGTCTACGTATATATGTCTGTTATTGCCGATGTCCTCAGCCTATCAGAACGCCTGTTACATTCCAAAATCACTATCTGCCGAAGTCATCTCTTCGACTGAGGCATTTTTGGCGCTATACATCGATAGCTTTTCTGAAGACCTTAAAATATGACTTAGGCAGTTATGCTATGAGGCTAATGAAATGTAAATTTTGGTACCAGAAATTCGTATAACACCAAACTTAGTTGAAATGCTTTTGTTAAATTATGTTCTACACATCTATCTTACAGTGATGCTAGGCTATTGCTTTTAATGTGTAACTAATTGGACTACAGCGTTGACAATAAATGGAGATAAGAGTCACAGTAGTGCATTTTTACTTGACGTATTTTATCATAAATCTTTAACCCTTTAAGTCCCAAGTTTGGGGAATCACACTTTGGAATACCGTAATTATGTGCTATTGGAAAAAATCCAACAGTTTCTAAAAGCTGAGGCTCTTTACAGCCAGTGTGGCGTCATTACGGTAATTTCATTCGTGCCCCCCGAGGAAGCTCTAAAAGCAGCCCCTTTGTTCCCAGAGAGCAGAGAACTGCCCTGTGTGATTTATGCTCAATTTAATAGTTTTTTTTCCCCCACTAAAACGCTAAAATCAAATTCCGTTTTTGTGTTTTTCTTCATTTTAAACCATCATTACACTCTGATAACATGCAGTAAATGTAAATAACTGCCAGATATTGAAAGTTTATTCTTAAAAAATGGGCACAAGCACTCACAGGACATTTTCTGACCCTTTTGTATCAAAATAAGAAAAAAAAGACCAGGCGGACATTTTGAGGCTCAGGTCTTAAAGCAGGGGTGCCCAATCCTGGTTCTCGAGGGCCACTATCCTGCATGTTTTAGATGTTTCCCCTCTTCCAACACACCTGATTCAAATGATCAGGATCGTTATCAGGCTACTGCAGAGATTGATGATGAACTGATCATTTGAATCAGGTGTCACATCTAAAACATGCAGAACAGGGGCCCTAGAGGACCAGGGTTGGGCACCCCTCTGTCTTAAAGGGTTAAAAAACAAAACAAAAATCAAGTTTAAACCAAGAATCAGGAAAATGCTGATTGCTGGGTCTGATAATCGGTCGAACTCATCTAATGTAGTGTTTTGTGAAGCTAGCACTCCAAATATATCGTGTTTACTATCATGTACGACA
Organism: Chromis chromis; assembly: GCA_900302755.1. Lineage (NCBI taxonomy): Eukaryota > Metazoa > Chordata > Actinopteri > Pomacentridae > Chromis > Chromis chromis. The sequence continues at coordinate 7,163 of OMNN01045102.1, forward strand.
AAGAAAAACATCAAATCCACACATTTGAGAAGGTAAAACGGCTCATGTTTGGCTTTTTTGCTTAAAGAAGTAATTATTTGGTTATCTAAATATCTGCAAATTCATTTTCTGGAGATGTATTTAGCATTTGTAGGTTGAGTAGAAAAGACAAACTGACATTTAAAGCTACATTTCCAGATTCACGCTGAGCATATGTCGCTCTATAAACACAAAGAGAAATGTTCGTACAGGGAAGCTGCGAGCGTAAGTTCCTGTCAGATCACATACCTGTGACCTTTCCCCGCTTTCTAACGTTTGCTTTCTGTTCCCCGCAGTGTTTCACTGGCAAGCCACAATCATGGGACCTGTAAGTAGACGCTTTATGACATAATTGTTGATCTCGTTCCACTTTAAAGTCACGTAGTGTTGGAAGTTTGACACTGAGGTTGTGTTAAAGTGGGTTTATGGGGAAGGGCTTCTAATTTGACTTGATAATGGGAAGCTGTGGCGAGGACGTGGAGATAATTCTTTACTGAAATATGTAAATGTCATTCTTGCTTTCAGTGCGACAGTCCATATCAGGGAGGCGTTTTCTTCTTGACAATTCATTTTCCAACAGACTACCCCTTCAAACCACCCAAGGTAAGACTGAAGTAAATCACACCTCTTGCTTTCATACATTTAGGAAAATACAGGTATATTCATTAAACTATTATCCAGCAGATAAAGGGTTTAATCACAACATGAATAGCTCAGTGAGTAACACCCCAGACCTTGGCATGGGAGATCGGTGGTTCAAATCCCGGTCAGGGTGCAGGTATCCAGTGAGGACCCTTAGGCAAGGTCCTTAATGCTGCCCCACCTACCTACCTATGTACGTCACTATAGATAAAGGCGTCTGCTAAATGGAATTGTAGAATGAATAAACTAATTAAGTATCAGGAAAAAGAACGACAAACATTTCCAGTGAATGCAACCGAACCCAGTTGTTTGGCACCGCGAGCATATTTTTATCTGTTTGGCAGCCACGTGAAGTATTACCTGTCGTTCCACAAGCTGACAGTCATCAGCGTCACACGTCACCGCTCGGTGTCAAGGAATTTAAATTGCATAACACCGACATGTGTGAGCCGCCCTTATCTAACTTCTCCTTACTGTGTGTGTGTGTTTTGTTTTTCCCTCAGGTTGCTTTTACAACAAGAATTTACCACCCAAATATTAACAGTAACGGCAGTATCTGTCTGGATATTCTCAGATCACAGTGGTCTCCTGCACTTACTATTTCTAAAGGTATGGATACTCGTGAAAGAATGTCACTTAAATGATTTTATTTTACACACAGGATTATTTTTGGCCGGATATTTCTTTAAGTTTACCGGTATTTGTGCTACAGGGCTGCAACTGATTGTTTTCATAGTCGACTTGGTCTATAGTGTATTTTCTCGGCTAATAGATGTTTTTAAAATGTCAGATATGATGGTGAGTGGTTCCCAAAGCCTTGTTTTGTTCCCAACACAAAGATTTTAGGTTTAGTGCCATAGAGGAGGAAAGAAAGTAGCATATTTAACAAGCCAACTTGTAACCGGTGGGTCGCCGGTTCGAGTCCTCGGACTGGCAAGAAGGTTGAGGTGGGAAAGTGAGAGCGACCACTTGTCCCAGTCACCACCACTGTGGGCCCTTGAGCAAGGCCCCTTAACCCTCTGAGGTCGATTGAAACGTCACATGACCGCTTCAAGGCGATGTAGCGGCAAGACACAGCCTCGCTCCGTCTCCATTTAAACTTGTATCGAAAGTGAGGATTTCAAAATATTTAACAGTTTTTAAAATTGTGTTGATCCGCCAAATAAAACCAGAGTTATGATCGCTAATAGACGCTATACTTTTTACCGAATGTTTTCGCGTTCGGCGCTGCATTAAATGGTAAAAACAGGAGATTCTATGTCGTATACTGAATGTGCTGGCAGGAAAAACACAGAAAAATACTCTTCCTATTGGTCTAAAGGGCACCACAACAGCCAATCACGAAATTCTATGGTTTGGTTGCTATGAGAGAGGGGAAGATTTTGGGAGAGGCGGAGGGGGAGAGAGAAACAGCGAAGCATGACTGGCCGCTTTTTGGCATTTTACATCGTTAGTTTTACATACAAAACAAAAAAAAAACTACACTACACTAAACACACCTCCAGAGGAATGAGGTGACTCCTACAGTCGCTAACATTGCATAAGCGCTGTGTGATGACGTGTTGTAAATATGCGCTATATCAATTGAATTTAATCATATCCTGCTCCAAAATGAGGAGAGATCACCCTGGAAGTGTCAGACTGTGTCCCACTCTGTGTTGTGGTGGACAAACAGTTTTTTGAAGTGGCACAAATCATAACACCTGATGGTTTTGTAAATAGTTGTAGAAGGACGCCTGGAAATTTCCTGTATTTTAATGCAAATAGTGTCTATAACTGTGTTGTTTGCTAAAATTTTACATTGCTTTTTGAAGTTCACTATTTATATTGGCATTCTAAGTTATAAATATGATTCGTCACACATGTTTAGTAAAAAAAATCTAACTTTTTCCTACTGATTTAGTGTTTTTTTGCAATTTTAGGCCCACTGTGCCCATACAGTATATCAAAATGAATAAATAACTGTACAATCACATAGGTGAGGTTGTGCTGAAAAAAAAGACACCAAGCAAGTCAAGGCGAACCGTTTCTAGGGTGAAATATAAAAGTAAAATCAAAAGTAGTCAAAAACAGCCAATTTACCTCCGGACCCCAGAGGGTTAACCCCTGACTGCTCCCCGGGTGCTGCACCGCGGCAGCCCACTGCTCCTAGTATGTATAGTTAAGGTTAACTTTGAATAGGATGGGTCAATGCAGAGAAGGAATTTCCCCAGGGGGATCAATAAAGGTTAGATTATTCACTATTAATCACTCAAACTGATGGTTGCAGCTCAAATCTGTGTAAAAGTGTTTATGCAACATCACAAACAAGATTCTATTTTTTCAGTTTATTGATGCGTAACGTTTCGGGTGCGTCCCCTGATTATATAAC
>OMNN01045104.1:1847-14007 GCA_900302755.1 Chromis chromis
TGTGCAGACATATTGTATGGCTGGTTGGCGGCAGAGTTTGTCAACCAGCTCAGATGAAAACATGTGGTGAAGGGGGATGCCCTGTCTGTCTGTCTGTCTGTCTGTCTGTCTGTCTGTCTGTCTGTCTGTCTGTCTGTCTGTCTGTCTGTCTGTCTGTCTGTCTGTCTGTCTGTCTGTCTGTCTGTCTGTCTGTCTGTCTGTCTGTCTGTCTGTCAATTCAGGAAACACAAAAGCCGCCGCTGGGCGAAGTGACACTGGCTCAGAAACTAGGAACAAACTGTTTGTTCAGGCTTCACCAGCAATGAAAATAATATTTTTGAGTCACAGAGATGAAGTCAGACTTTATCTTCATGTGTAAATACACAAAGAGGAGCAGCCAAACCACACTTTATTTTTACCCTTCAATTCTCTTGCTGCTGGTTGGAAACTTGCTAATGAAGATTTTCTCATGTATACATGTAACTTTTCCATATATTCAAATTAAATGCATTTTAAAATCAGGAAGTGAGTTTACAAGAGCTGTTTTCTTTAGGATGTAGTATCAGGAAAGTAGGTTAAAAAAAAACTTAGATTATTTAGCTTTTAATACAAATGATCGTTTTTCAAGAATGTAGAAATGTTGTTTTCTGGGTAACAGAGTTTTGTCATGTTTCTTGAGCTCAGGGAAACTCTTCCTGCTTTAGTCTTATTAAAGGAATCTTATCCTGGGCTGCTTTCAGACTAATTTAGTCGCACAAGCATGTTCTTGTTGGGTTTTTTTCTCAGAATAATCTAGGACATCCAGATCTTCCAGCATCTGATATGATAATACTTGCAATTTTTTTTATATTTGCCTTTATCCATCCATTATCTGTACGCCACTTAATCCTCTGGAGGGTCGCGGGGGGGCTGGAGCCTATTCCAGCCAACTTAGGGCGAAGGCAGGGGACACCCTGGACATGTCGCCAGTCCATCACAGGGCCACACATAGACAGACAACCAAGCACACTCTCATTCACACCTATGGACAATTTACAATTACCAATTAACCTCAGCATGTTTTTGGATTGTGGGAGGAAGCCGGAGTACCCAGTGAAAACCCACGCATGCACGGGGAGAACATGCAAACTCCACACAGAAAGATCCCAGACGTCCTAACCGGGACGCGAACCGGGGATCTTCTAGCTGTGAGGCGACGGTGCTAACCACTGCGCCACCGCGCAGCCCTATTTGCCTTTATATGAAGGAAAAAATCCTATTATAAAAATGTTATATTTTTTGACATGATCTGACCGTACTGGTGGCAGCAGAGAGATCTTTTCATCACAGTTCAGGGGGAGATTATCTGGCAATATCATGATAATGAGATATTTACTGAAGTGTTCACAAACAGAAACCTACTTGCAGAGGTGGCAAACCAGGAAAATTTAAGAATTTAAGAAAATTAAGGCTTGGAGGAGACTAGAAAACTTAACAGGCTGCAATATTTTGGACATATTTGGGAAAATAGCAAGCTTATGAGTAAAAAATAATACTTGTGTTGCCTCATACTAATCATTTGACTCGTACTAATCACCTACACCTGCTCACTGATTGTAGTTCTGGTTCAGTGGTTCTTCCACACAAGGCATCCAGCCAGTTTGAATACCTCAACTAATGGACTTAGCATTGCTGTTATGAATATGTTCTCCTGTTGTCCAGTGTGAATGTAATAACGTTACTGGACTGAAATGTTAAAACAGGCTGGGATGTGTCTAATCGATGCTGGCTGCATCTGCTGTCTACTCCTGTGTGTCTGATTGCAGAGTGGATTCAGGTGAGCTGCAGCTGGATCAGGGCCTCAGCAGCTGCACCTGATCAGAACCAACCATCAAAAACCCTCCTGAGCTGCCATCTCTGCTCTGCCAGAATGTGGAGTCTGTGCAAGCGATTCATGGATGACTTAACCCCTATTCCCAGACATCTTCCCCTCTTTGCTTCAGCTCTGCTCCTCTGCTTGGCCAAAGCCTCGGGTTCTCAGCTACCAGCCTGAACCGTGGCTCCGGGTTTCCAGAAAGTTGTGCAAACCCTCGTTTCAGTTTTCCTGCCTGATCCCCCCCCTGCTTACGTTATTTCCCTGTAAAATAAACTGTTAACCAGCCTCTCTGAACCAGCGTCTGCACTTTGGTTCACCAGTCCTCCTATATAATCATATTTATGGTTAAACAAATAGTAGGAAACTTGCTTTAAATGCATAGATACCTGGAAGTCCTGGAGGTCCATTCTTCCCCAGTTTCCCCAGATCTCCCTCCTCTCCGATCTCACCTTGGTCTCCTGGGTTTAAAAGAAAAGACCAAATAGAGAAAGTTAAATGCAAACTGTGAAAGGAGAGAATGTTTCTTATAATACTTTGATGTGTCTGAGTCCCAGTTTAGGCCCAATCTGCTGGTAAACATGAGACGACTCTTCATATTCAATTTTAATATAGCATGCAGTCAGACTAATATAATTTCAAAAGCTCCTATGAAAGCACTAATGACACGACATACTTTTCAGAGTTGAAAGCACAAACGAGGTGCAGCAGAAATATCTCTGGCAGCTGCGACGATCAAAGAGGTCCTGGCAAGAAATCTTAAGAGGCTTCTGAGTGTCTATTAGAGGAGTAATTTCTCCCCAGTTGTTGATGCAGACGGCAGTTTATATCTTTTTAAGTGCTCGACTTTGAAACGAAGGATTTTAAAGAACTCTGTTAGTCTGGAAGAGAACTTAGGAAAATGGATTATTGTCTCTGCAGGAACGTTTTCATTTTGCCTGCATGAGATTCTTTCTTTGGACTACTGAGCTGAAACCAGTAAATTTACTAAATTGCCTCATTTGTGTGATTTGAGGTATTAAATCACACAACTCAAATATATTCTGGGAATGATTTCACATTTAGTGAGCAGCAGGAGCAATTACAGTTAAGAAAAGCTGTAATTTGATGTTCAATGTCATCAAATCCTTCTTAAACAAGACTGAAGTGTTTTGATCTCCAGTGTCCCACATTCTTATATCTCAATAAAAAGGAAAGTGCCAGTAAATCTATTTAAAATGATGCAGCCAAAGTACCAGTAAAAGCAATAAAAGTGTGTTTGTTGAAAAAGGTTAAAATAAATAAGGAGACATTTTTGGGGTGTATGAAACGTAGAAAAATGCACATCTGACACCCACAGACGCGAGTGAATGTACAGTCAGAGTCCGTCTGCGGTCGGTCGTATCTGGATGAGTCCTGTACAAATAATCAGTTCACTTTTGGGGCAGCTGTCTAAATACACACCGTCACAATGGGACTTTTTTACCAGTACAGAAAATTCAGTGGGAAGCTGAATGTTACAGTCACCCTTTTCTTTATCCAGGCCAAAACTTCAAGTTCAGTAACAACTTCTATAAAGACTGAAGATATGATTTTTCTATTTTCAGTAACAGTAAAAGTCAATCAATGGCCTCTGGAGCCATTTTTTTCTCTGTTTCTTCATGTCGACTCCTTTGGAAACGTGTCTCTGGTTTTGATTTGAGCCCGAACTAGACGCCATGCTTTTCAGTAGTGCAAAAGGAGCTGAAAAATAGCCTAAGTTAGTATTTTATTAGGTCTGTCTGACTGAATCAGCAGGAGAACGAGCTACTGGATGTCGTAAACCGGAGAACACGCTCAGGGAGGCATTCCCTCCAAAGACTCTGGGTAGCAGACAGCAGGCTTGTAAACTACAGGACATCTAATGCTTGGATGCTTCATCATCAGCTCAGTAAAGCCTGAAACATACTGAAATACACACTCACTTAAAGCTCCTATACACTGATGATGAAGCTTGAATTGCTTTAACAGTGTGAACAAACAGATATGTGCATGTATTAATATGAGAATACTGATTACTGTCCATATAAGAGACATATTTCTCAATATTTAGCTTTAAATTAAACATCTTGCTGCAGGGAAACATTCATACATCTAAATGATACGTTTCTATTTCAGCTTCTTCAGTGCATCATGCAGATTTCCAGCAGGTTTTGCCATCAAGCAGTCAACACAAACACATGTTACCTTTAGCTCCAGGTAGGAGATTATTGGTGCAGACTTCTGTAGAAGCAAAGATGCAGCTGAAGAAAGTCACAAACACGCAGAACATCGATAAACGCAACATCTCCGACCATTACAAAACACGGAACGAGATCCAAACCCTAGCTTTAGCAGAAGGTTTCTAACAGGACGAAGGATCCGTGCAGCATTAATGAGCAAACACACTGCAGAGAGGAGAAAACTCTGCTGCTGATACAACACACAGATCTGTTTATAGAGTCTTATCAGTTACTGTCAAAATGTCAAACAACACTTCCCAGAGTCCTGCATTCCTCTGCATGTTCTGTTCCCTGGATGTCTGCATGTGGAATTCATAGCATCATTTAGATGGACGCAAAACTTGGAATACAGTAACAAATATTGTTAGAATACACTATTACAGAGCTCTTCCTTTACCTTCTGTTCACTGATTTACTGCCTCAATATTAAAACTACTGACAGGTGAAGTGAATAACAACAAGTTATCCTTCGCTAACCAGATCATTTACGAACCTTTCTAACATTTACACAAAGTGACCAAATAACTGAAACGACTCCAGAGCTGTATTTTCACTTTAGTTTGCCAAACAATAAAATTCTGTTATTGCACATAAAAATATGGGAAACTGTCATCAGCAGGCATCACTTGTGAACCCAGTAAAAACAGAATGAAAATACACCTCACTGATTTCACACACCATAAAAGTATTCACATGTTTCTAAGCGTCTCAACAGAATTTGTTTGTAATTTAGCATTGTATTATATCAAAACCTAACCCTTTCATGTCTTTCTTCATATCAAAGGGGAAAAAGCCCCAAATAATAATCTTTATATCAAGACAGATGTTTTTTTAAACAAAAGATGAACAAATTGATAAAAACTTTGTCCATAAATATGTGATTTATAAATCTTGAAGGAAACAGGTTTACATTTGACATGAATGCTTGGCAAAAATTCAGAGATCAAAGTGGGTTTGATGTTAATAAGCAGCATTTTAAAACAAATTTACAAGCCTTCACCTTCGCCTTGAACGGTTGTTTCTTTATATTTTCCTCAACTTTAATGGAAAATTTCCAATATATTTGTCTGCAGATAGATTACAGTTGCTTGTAGCATTTCTCTTTTCATGACTGAAGCTGGTGGAAGAGTTTGGTTTGGATTTATTCCCCTGATTGGTTCTGAATGTGAATGTGGTCGACGACCACACAGAACTGAAGCTATTAGCTGAAATCTTTATTCTTGGAGAGGAAATCTAGAAATTAGAGAACAGATGTGACCCACCTCTGTTTGTCTTCACATTACTTAATGATTCATCAATGATCAGTGCTACAACTGCAGAGTCGACACATGCTTCATATTTATTCAGAATTTATTCAACTGGACCACAGAACACAATATGAGTCCTGCCTCCTTTTGGAAGATGTTAATACACTCCAGTTCAGTGAATACTCTGTGGTGTTCTGGAGTTTTTTCTGATGAATCTACTGAAAAGTATTCTAAAAATTTAAACTTGACAGAATCTACAGTGTGTAATATCAAACATACGAGCCAGAAGAGATTGGGGTGTTTCCTTATCAACAGAAAGGGAGTAGAACCTCTGGGCCTGCAGATTCTTCTCATCTCTCCTCCTCTCTTATTCTTCTTCCCACCCTTCAGACCACAAAACATTTGGTAGGAGAGGCTTCTACATGCATGATGGCGTGCACACAGACATCTGTATGTTATGTAGATACTAACAAGAATACATGAACACACAAAGCACTGCGTGCACGAAAACGCACAGATTCTTGCCTAATTGCATCCTCTGGTTTGTCACTATGTGATGAAAACATACAGGGATTAGAGGGTTTGGAGGCCTCAGAGGGACAGAGAGGAGGGAGGAGTGACAGAAGAACGGAAAAAGACAAGACGAGAAAATGTGCATTAATGAGAAGAAAAGACACAAAGACAGAGAGGAACAAAGAGATTCAACTAATAAGGAAGAAAGGGCAGCCAGAGCCACATAACTTGGCACTAAAAAGGTTGAGTTTGTCAAGAGTTCTGCTTCCTGGGACATTTAAAGCGCTCCATCAGAAAGACAAGTCATCAGGGCGTTAATGCGCTCAGTTCTTTGAAGAGCAGGGAGTGGCCGACGTTATCAAAAGACTATTAATTAAAAACCAGATTCATCTTCATCAGTCTCTTGCTCCCTGGAGGCCTCAGCTGGATGACCTTTTCTAATGTTACGTGTATTTGCCGACGAAAAAATCTTTCAAACACATCCAGTGCTGGCTGGGAAAACGACGCAAAAATGTTCTTACAGTCAAGTCCCAACTTATTTCAACTGTTGCAGAAGCTGCAGTCTTCAAAGAAAATATGGCAACTCTTGTGGACACGTCACAGTCATTAATCAGTCCCTGTTGCTGATTGTGATGTTTGTTTCTTTTGGATTATCTTTCTAAAGCAGTTTCACCCTCACAGACACGCTTGAAAAATACTTCAGGCCTCAGACGCTCAATATCAGCGACAACAGTTTCTTTTGGCTGCTGCCACTGTTTGCTCCGAGCTTCAGACTCATTATATTGTTTCTGCCGAGGAATTTGTTGCTGTATATTTTGGTACAAGAGCTCGGTGGCTCCGTTTGGTGTTTCTGACAATAACTGCTCAGAGAGAGTTTAACAGAGACAACCAAGGCCAGCAGAAGAATTTCATACGTGGTGACAGTGACAAGCACAGACATCAGCACTAATTCGAGGTTATTTACTGTCTGACTGACGTTTAATAGCATGAAAAATGGAAGGAAGGCTGATGGAATTTGAGCTTTGAGTTTTGACATTCACTGCTGTCATAAGTTAATAAACTATAGATGCAGATTTCAGGCGGATGCAGAGGATACATCCCTCTAAATATTTATAACACTTGTGTTTGTCCAATTAAAATATGAAAGAATAACAACATATATATCACTGTAAAGTCTTGAACTCACTATGTAAAGGGCCCTGAGATGACTTGAGTTATGAAAAACCAACATAACATTTACTTATTGTACTTGAATGTTGCATTTTCCTTCACATGTGACATTTCTACCATAAATTAATACATACATTGCACACATTTGTGCAAAAACTTTCAAGTATTTGATGCTCAAAATTTCCTGGGGGAGGATGCCAAGACAACATCTTTAAATAAAATCTACACTCATGTAGTAAACCCTTTTCTATTTAACCTTTTTTTTTTTTTTTTTGTCAACCTGATGAATCAAAGTCCAGTTTTCACTTTTCCCTTCTATCTTTGTTGTGATCTCCATCATCCCTTCAGGGAAATACCTAACTGTTTAGATGCTAAATGATCCATTCTGTTCACCAGATGTTAACTCTGTGTGTCTGCTGTCTGGTGCTGGACAGGTAGAGTTTAGTGTGGATGCATCTGAGCCGTTTTACTGAAAACAGCTGCTCACCTCTGTCAAGATCAGCGTTGATGACACCGACAGAACAAACAGAGAAGTTGCAGGCTGGAAAAAAAAATCTCTAAAATCTTCCACAGAGTTATATTCTGCGTGTGCATCTTCAGTTATTAATTATCCTTTCAGTTTCTGTGGAGTTTCTGGGTAACCCTGTGGCAGTCAGCGTCTGGGAAAGTGGAGGATTCCTGTGAAAGTGTGTGTGTTTGTGTACATGCCACACACACACATGTCGGTGCACACATGCACATAGGAACAACCCTGCTATCCTGAAGGCTAATTGTTTACATGTGGTTTAGATTGCGTCCTCGTGATTCACACTCCTGGATTGAGGCTTGACTCCATAGTGGAAACCACACCACAAAACAACCCTGTTTTCTCCGCCGCTCTCAGTCCACACTGGAAGTAACCGTTGGCATTTTACAACAGCAGCAAACTGCCCACATGTGTGTCAATGACAAACCCGTCAACAGCAACTTCAGCATATAAAACATTTACCTAACCTCTGCTCTGAGCCACATTAATTTACTGTAGAGCATGAGTGTCGTAATTGGCCTGTTTCCTGGTATTTACTGCAGAGCTGCACACACACAAAACCCTTTTCTGGGTAAAGCAGCACAACAAAGAGCGGCGACAACCAGATCATCCCTGGGTGACATATCTCTCTGTTTTTATGATTTCACTCGTGAGTCAGTCGATTGTCAACATCACTGAAGAATCCTCACCGGGAATCAATTAAAGTCAGTTTGCTGCAGTGTTTCCCAAGAAGTCAGCCAGGAGCTCTGGTGGTCTCAGTAATCAGCAGCGCTGTCACTGAAAAACCTCAAATCTTACTCTCGATATTAGCACTGACAAGTATATTGACTTGCAAAATGCTCGGATGGAACTGAAAAATAAATTGTGGGTAATTGCAGTTTGAAGTCGCTTCACTGGGGTTTTCTTGATTCATTGAATGCTAATTTATAGTATTTTACTAGCAAGTGGGGGTCCTATCGCGTGTAAAATAGCTCTATCTTACTTTATAGTTTATCTTAGTGTTAGAATAAAGACCCTGCTGTACTGGATGCTTAGATGGAAAGAAGCTTGTGACAGATTTTAAAAAGTCGACGTTCTAAAGAGCTGTATTTGTTATGGAAGTATTGATTTCACCTTCTATACATGCTCTTCTTGGGTAATATTATTAGGAAACACCGTATAAACCTTCACTGCTATGCAGATGACACCCAGATATATTTGTGTATGAAGACAGATCAAACAAATCAGTTACTCAAACTTCAAGCAGGTAAAAAAGGCAGAAAAACCTGGATGAGCTGCAAGTTTCTTCTTTGAAATGGTCCCCAGCACTCCTTTTATTGTCATTTAACTAATGAAAAACATCCTGTCTCAGAGTGCTGCTAAGATACTAGTCCATGCATTGTTACTTCAACATGGACTCCCTATTATTAGGATGTCTCAGTAGCTCTCTGGAAAACCTACAGTAGATCCAAGCAGGAACCAGCAACAGAGATCATATTTCTTGTATATTAACTTCTCTTCATTGACTTCCTGTAAAATCCAGAACAGATTTTTTTTAAATCCTTCTCTTCACATACAAAGTCCTCACTGACCAAACTCCATTGTATCTGAAAGACCTCATTGTGCCATATTATGCCAATAGAACACTTCCTTCCCAGAGTGCTGGTTTGCTTGTGGTTTAAAGAGTTTCCAGAATGGGAGGCAGATCCATCAGCTGTTTAAAATGTCCTTATTGATAAAGCTAACAGTTAGCGCTGGCTCAGGTGACCCTCAACCATCCATTTATTAGGCTGTTATAGACTTCCCATGAAGTTCAGAGATTGATATGCCACCTTTGCATGTCACTAATTTTGTGTCTTCTTTCTCCTGTAGTTTGTGTTCCGATCTTTCTGCAGGAATTTCAGGCACCAGAGCTCCATGTTTGTGATCTTTGGTTAAAGGTCTCACCAACCTCCTCAGTGCTTATTGTTCTGTTATACTTTGTTTGTTTCTTCTGTCTAATCCTTTTCTCTCTGTCCTTTACTGTCACTCCAACCAGCCTGGTTCTGCTACAGGTTTCTTCCTGTTTAGAGTTTTTCTTCCCACAGTCACCAATGAGCTTCTAGAGAGGTGTCTCTCTATAATATAATATAATATAATATAATATAATATAATATAATATAATATAATATAATATTGGAAGGTCCTCAGATGTCTTGACCCAAAATTTGAATTGATGTAAGAAGCATGTTTCTCCTAAATAGGTTCATATTAGAGCATGATTTGTCTTACATACATCCAGATAAGTTACATTTCAAGCATATTTAAAGTGTCTTTAATCAAGCTTAAAGTCTAACAGCAGACCTATATCTGCCTGACACACTGGCCTCCTACTAACCCACCATGGAAAGACCCTCTGTGTGGTCAGAACAACACATTCACTTCCCATCTTCCACCAGAGGCTGAAAACTCATCTCTTGATCTTTTCCCATGAAACAGTCCTCCCACAGCATGATTCTCCCGTTTACTCACTCTGATTGTTCCAGAAAGCAAACAAAAGAAGCCCTTCTCCAACACAAAGTTTGTCCAGTAAGCAAACTCATAGGATATTTGTTGTTGCGTTAGTGGAACAACATCGTGTCTGGCCTGGGTGTGAACTCCATTACAGGGCTCAGACCAAACCAAACCAGAACTGCTTTCTATAGTTTGGCACTTTGCAGCACTCAAAACAAAAGACTGCAGCTTATAAAAATAGCTACAACTGTTTTCATCAATCAATTCTTACTAGAACAGACCACAATAGAGGACAAAATCAAAGCAGTTACACAACAACAGCTACAAAGAGCCATGGACAGATTCTGCAAACTGTGCAGCTTAACTCAGTAGTTTATAATAAAATAAGCACTCAGGATGCTCAGCAATGTCACATGTTTGCTATTTTTGTCTTGATCTGCAATACAACAACAAGAAAAACAAGAGAATGAACATCGATTAGTTCAGACAATAGCTAAAAGGTTCTTGCTAAAAAGTAAAACATACTTTACGTCAATGCACCAATCAGCCACAACATTAATACCACCTGCTTAATATTCTTCAGGTCCTTGTTGTGCCACCAAAACAGCTTTAAAACATCAGACCACTGGACCTCTGCGTGTCCGATGGCAGAGAATTCTTAGTGGAGCCTCTGTGGATCAGGCTTTTTTTAGGGGACACTTTGACACTCAGATTGAGTTCTTGCACATTTTTGTGGTGTTTTGACGCACTTTGCCTTGTCGGTGGGTGGTACATGTCAAAATAACACCCACAAGAACACCAGGACCCAAGGCTTCCCAGCAGAACACTGCACTGTGACGAGACAATCGACACTTCACCGGTCAGTGGTTGTAATGTTGTGGCTGATCCGTTTGTGATGCACTTAGGCAAGAAAATGCAAAACGAGTGAAGCTGGAAGTGAAGAGCTCAAATGAGGTGGAAAGGTGCTGCCCACATGGAGCCCAAACATTTATGGTGCCAGTTTGCCTCTTCAGAAGCTTCTTGTTGGGCGAACAGCTCTGGTAACCGTTAACATCTTTCCAATCTGGGGTAGAGTGACTTTTACTGTAACTTTCTGAAAGATTTTGATTTGAATTTAACGTTCACAACACGACTGTTTAGCTGTGCACATGACGAGAGGAACCAGGATCTCAAAACATGTTGGATTGCACACAGGCCCGTTTCCTCCTATACGCAACCTACGCGGTTGCGTAGGGCCCCGAGCCACTAGGGGGCCCCCAAAAGCTGATGGCCAATGGGACGTCACGTCAGTTAATATTTATTATGTATGTATTGTGCCGAGTCGGCACAATACATGCGCAAAGGATGCGCGTGTATTGTGCCGAGAGGCGCGTAGAGCAGCGCCACCAAGTCAGCCTGAGGTAGGAGAGAGAAAAAAAAGACGCAATGATTGACAGCGCGAAGCATCAGCATCTGACCAATCAGCGGTCAGATGCGCTGGCAGGCAGTTGCTTGCAGGTAGAGAGAGAGAGAGGTGGCTTCCAAACGTCAGTACGATTCGGGAGCTAGCAAAAGTAAGAAAAAGTACAAACAAGAAGAGGCTCGTGCTTCACTTGAAGGTGGGTATGTTGTTTAAATAAAAAAGAAAAAACTTGGTGGCATAAAGACGGTAGACCCCAGCTGCTAGCATGTCTGCTAGTGTGAATCATGAGACAGAAGAGATGATAGTTGTGTCCAGATGTGGACTGGAGATTAAATTTTCAAGCGGCCCTGATGATCATTTATTATATTTCTTGTTAACTGCATATATTCAGCTCTGTTGAAAAAAAATAGTTGTTAATTGACTGTAAAGTTATTGTTCCACTGTTGATAGAGGCTGTTCATTTGATTTGTTGGTAGACAAACTGTAATTTATTTATTAGATTCAGATTCGCTTTATTGTCATTGCAACAAGTGCAATAAAAAGTAAGGTGCAGGCCATTCAGTGCAAAGAACAGAAAAACTATATATATATATATAAAAACACTATTTAACAAGTGGATATTGCAGGGGGATGGATGGATGAATGAATATTGCACAGAGGTAGTGTCAGTTGAATCAGTGTATTGCACGTATATCAGTTAAGAGTTATTTAGCGCCCTTACAGCTGTTGGGAAAAAGCTGTTTTTCAGTCTGTTAGTCC
>OMNN01045107.1:10213-24291 GCA_900302755.1 Chromis chromis
GATAGCATCATCATCATCATTAAGTGCGTAGATATTCGTAAAAGAGCTGGGTCTTCAGCTTTTTCTTAAAAGTAGAGTGGGCCTCTGCAGATCGGATTGAGCTTGGTAACTCATTCCACCACCGGGGGACGACAGAGGAGAAGAGTCTAGCAAGTGACTTAAGCCGCGTTTCTACCAGAAAAAGTACCTGTTAAGCAGGTACCAGGTACCATGTTTTTTGGTCCCTATTCCCTTGGGGTTCCAAGAAAAAGTAGCCCGGTTGTATAACGTGACGTGGAAATTTCTAGACCGCTGATTGGTCCGCGACAACTGTCATCGGTGAGCAACTATCTATGTACGTATGTAGTCCACATGCCGTTACCAGCAGCTCAGTGAGCAAACTTTGAGAAACTACACTAATGTGTAAAACACCGCTTGTTCATACCGTGCTTCCACCGCGGACCTTATAGTATTATTGTATGAACAAGGTCCGCGTCACCCACTGCGTTGCCCACCGCTGGCACTTCCGCATATCTGCGACACAATTGTACAGAGCTCTGTTGAGAGGGCGGGACCAGGCGCCTTTCACTGACAGAGCATAGTGGGCGGAGTGGAGTGTATACCTGGATGAGGGAGTCCAGGTATACAAGAAGATTAAGCACAGATGGGTTCCAATCAGCCTGTATACGATTCTGTATTCTGTTGTGTGCAGAGTTTGGAGCCCTGCAAGGCTCACAGCGGGAATTAGTTTTACTTTGCAGGATGTTGCCTCTCCGTATGCTTTACATTCCCTCTGAGCCAAATGAACATTTGAGTGTTTAGTGTGTGAATGTCTGACACAAACGACCTGAACTGTGACATGAAGGCATGTAGGTGCTTCAACACACTGTGCAACTCCTCACAGCACGATGATGATGGACCAGTTTTTTGGCCACAACAACACCTTTATCCCTGCGACCCCCCTGAACCCCTGAATTTTTGGTTGAAGGTTTTTAAGTTGAAGGGTTGCCATTTTCACAGGACTTACAGAGAGTGTTGCAAGTGTTGCAGGAGCACTGTGAGTGGTGTATCACTGCACATGTCTATATATGCTTAAAGATAAAATAGAAGTGCTGGATATAAAAACTCAAAGGTTCAAAAAGATGGCTGTTATAATAATAATAATAATAATTCTTTATTTATATAGCACCTTTAAAAACAAAGTTTACAAAGTGCTTTGACAGGCAGGGCAGCAGGCAAATGTCGTTTAAAAAAAGTAACAGACAATAAAAGATTAATAAAAGCAATAAAAACAAATAAAATATATAAGACATAATAGAAAAGACCTAAAACAGACATAGAAAGACGACGTCACACAAAAGCAAGACTATAAAAGTATGTTTTGAGAAGCAATTTAAAAGAAGACACTGAATCTGCAAACCTTATCTGCTCCAAAGCCGAGGAGCTCTCACAGCAAAGGCCCGGTCACCCTTGCTTTTGAGCCTCGACTTCGGAACAGTCAGGATGTCCCTGCCCGAGGATCTAAGGCGGGACGTAAGGGGTCAGCAATTCGCTGATGTAGCTAGGAGCAAGACCATGACGTGCCTTAAAAGTTATCAGTTAAATCTTAAAATCGATTCTCAAATGCACAAGCAGCCAGTGCAGGGATGCAAGGACAGGAGTTATGTGATGTCGTCTGTTAAAACCGGTGAGAAGCCTAGCTGCTGCGTTCTGGACCAGCTGGAGGCGGGAGAGTGATTTCTGGTTGATACCTGACAGGAGGGAGCTACAATAATCAAGTCTAGAGAAAATGAATGTGTGGATAGGTTTTACCAGATGACAGCATTGGTTTGATTCTGGAAATTGTTTTTAACTGAAAGAAACAGGACTGGATGTTTTTTTTTTTTTTGATGTGGTGATCGAATGACAGAGCTGAATCAAAGAGAACACCTACATTTCTTGCAGTGCGCTTTAAGTTGACAGTGGACCTAGGGAGTTATGGATGAAGCTGGTATCACTATGTTAGACTGTAACAACCAGTCTAACCATTCCCAAGTGTCCAAGTGGGTTTTAAAAAAAATCATGTCCTGTTTTGAATTGTTGTAGGTACAGTCTTGGAACTTTTAAAATGCACCTTGTTATAATTAGAAAATCATGGGAATATCTTCAACCTTAAGTAAATGAACCATTTTTTTCTACTAAACACCTCAACAACCTGATTTAAAAGTCGTACTTTTATATACTTCAATATTAAAATACACCTGATTCAATAATAATATCAATGTATCTCCCACAGAAGGCAACCACTGGTCTAATACTTGCTTGTTATTAGCTAGATCACTACCCTCCAGGTATGTTTTCCCATTACATAAAGTAAAGTTGCATAAAGAGAACATCCTTACGTTTTCCTTTCTCACGTATCAACTTCTGCATTCAGTCACATGAGCCACATGTTGGTTTACCTGATCTGTGCACCTCAGTGAGTTTTGTTGTACTGATCTTCCAGGACGTTGAGACAAAGTACAACGAACTGCGACAAATGCACAGTGACGGGGCTACTGACTCAGACGACAACAACGGTGTGTTTCACTTTTAATCCTCTTCACTGTCACATTAATTACACTTTCATACTCTACATTTCCAACTCTCCGTCTGGTATGTTTCAGATGGGATTCAGTGATGACAGACTTCCTGCTCTCTCGGTTGTACGAGCCAAGTTCCACATTACTGCATGATCACCTTCTTCTGGCTCCATCCTCGACTGTTTAACTCTCAGTAATGGAGGCTTATTGTCTGATCTCAGGCTTGTATCCATGGAAGGTGATCTGGACTGTTCCACTATTCCACTATACTCCTTCAACCAGCAGGAGCAGAGGAGAAATATCATGGAAGAACCCATGGACCATTTTTTGCTATGATAATAATCAACTGCATAAATTATCTGAAACACTGGATATATAAAACGGAAAAAGGGCAAGGGGAGTGTTTGAAGTCACACAGATGTAAGGCAGGGAAGTGTTAAGACACATAACAGTACAAGAGGAAGACTGTCTTGTTCAGCACTTGATGTAAAAAAGTCTATATATGCTTAAAGATAGAATAGAAATAAGAGTGCTGGATGTCAACCTGAAAAGGTTCAGAGATAATCAACAAGAGGCTGTAACAACTACTCCTACCATCCCCAAATATCAAGAAAAGCCTTTAATTGTTGTTGTTTTTTGCCACTTTTTGCATAAAACTGGAAGCAGGGAGACCCCTAGCCTGCATCTGTTACGTATCTACCAATAATATGCTGTATTATGTTGGTTTAAAGAGCCCATGTTATGCCTTTGGGGTTTTCCACTTTCCTTTAGTGTTGCATAGCTGCTTTTTATGCATGTAAAAGGTCTGCAAACTTATGAAGTCCAGACCAAAGGGAGTTAATCTATCCTACAGAAGACACTACTCCTGCTGCACGAAATGCCTGCTTTGAAATCCAAGCTTTTTCCCCGTGACTTATTTGCATCATCATGTAACACATTTGAATAAGCATGCATGAGCAGCCTCAGAGCCATTATTTCCTTGCTACAGCTGCTTTTGCTCATGGTACATCCCTATATTCAGAGATCTAGGGATGTCTGGGGCTTTTGTCTGGCCAGCTGACTAATCAAGAGTAAACTGGGGCTTTCAGAAAGGAGGCCTTAAAGAAACAGGAGGTAAGTGTTTCAAACAGAAGCTAAGAAGAAGTGCAGCTGTAACATACAATATGAGAAAATAGTGTGTTATCTTGAACATTACAGCATGTAAACGTACTGTAGTAGACCCCGCAAATGAAATTAGACACCTGTAAATGTGCACTATATGGGCTCTTTAAACCATCCACAGCAGGTTTGACACGATCCTGTCTGTGCAGAAAACAAAACCTGTGCTTAGTTCCACATAACACAACTTTTCTCCTTTCTGTGTCTATTTTGTGAAAGGAAATGAGTTGTTGATTAATTAGGGAACTTTAAAGGTGCTGATAGGTGTACAGGACAGACACAGGCCTGCGGTTTCTCCCTGCTTCTAGTCTTTATGCTAAGCTAAGCTAGCAGTCAACGCACAGATGTGAAATTATGCTGCATCGACATGATTTTGGCAGAGCAGGAAGACCAGGGAAACTCTACTTATTCTGACTTTGAACCAATTAAATATTAATTTATTATAAATTAGCTTTTTATTGTTGTTACATGTGTAGCAGGTTGTTAACAAGTGAAATCAGATTCAAACAAACAGTGTAAAGCTCCTTTTAAAGTAGCTTAATTGATCACATTAGTGCTATTACTGGATTCTATTCAGATATAACAGCTTTGCAGCCATGATGCTCTCAGTTTTAGGCATTCAGCAGTTTGTTGTTGGAGGTGAACCTTTCCAACTCATGATTACAATTTGAATGATGTGCATTAATATAAAACTTCTTATCACACTCTCACAAAGGAAGACAATAAGCGCATTTGTCCCTAAACTGAACTTTTCCGTGCGCTTGGTCAAAAGAGACATTTTTCTGCTCAGGCTTTTGAGCTAAACACTATTTCTTTGGGGACTGGCCACCAGCTTTCTTCAGATGGAATGACATATTTGCAGAGCTGCAGCCTTTTGACACCTCCAGCAGTCTTCCTCTTAGTTAATAAAAAGCATACAAATGCAGTATTAACTGACTTAAAAGTCTCAGATTTTGAACTTCCTAAAGCACTTGAATGTAACATTATAAAGTAAAACCTAGGTTCAAATCAGTGCAGAAATCTGATCTACTCGGTCTACAGGCGACCAGTTTTCAGCCAAACTCTAAATATCCTGCTAACAATTAAAAAACAATGCAGATGGAGGTAAAAATGAATGAGTCTGACTATGTAAGCAACCAAACAGACACTGCAAATTCTGAAACGGAACAGTCTTAATGATAAACTCATTCTACTGAAGCTCTCTGCAGGTAAAACGGCAAAAACAAAAGCTATTAAGAATCATCATTTAAATCAGAAATCTGTTTCTATTTCAGACCTTTTCCTTCTTCCGCTGATAGTTTGCACAGTAATGTGCGTGTGACTGATGAGTCTGAGTGTAGGCTTTCAACAGGTTTTTACATCCTCTACACAGATTGAATCACTATGTCACACGTTTATTTTCAAAGCTACAGAAGTTTGCTCGTCAGGCGTCTGCACTTCACTTCACGGTTGGACTGCAAAGACTCATATTCACTGGCCGCAGGACTGCACAGATGACACTGTGGCTCTGATTTTCAATGAGTTATAGCAGAGATATAGATGAAAAGGGTTGTTATGGACTGCTTTCAAAGTAAAGACATATAATGTACAATGACTGCATATCTAAGGTTTGTGGTTCTACTTGCCCTGTTTCTTTTTACACCATGCAATCATGTAATTTTTCTTAACACAAACTACTTAAAAAGAGGATAGTATCCAGCAGTATTAATCTGTTCTATAAATGTTATATTTTTATTGCATTGTTATTAACCCTGTTAACGTGTTTGCTCACACAAGTGGCTCCTTTTTCTTGAAAAATGAAGGAAAATACTGATAAAAGTGTCATTTTGTTTCAGTCCCTCTGGGGTGGGGAGTGGGGTTTGATGGTGTTTGACATTTTCTCAAATAGCATTTAATGAATTATCCAAATTGAACAGTAAGCTTCCTTTATGAGCTATTTGCACATGCTGAAAATTCAGTTTCCTTAGAAAAAGACATTAGAAGGTGTTTGAAAGTTTTACATTTAATTCACAAAAGCCTTGAACATTTAGTCTTACCTGCATTAATTGTATTCATAAAATGTTTTTGGATTCTAAATGTGAGTTTTAGTCAGCATCATCAGACCTTTAGCAAACATAATCACCGCTGGTAGCTGTAAGAGTGAGGATGCTCATCGACACAAAACTTTAATTAACATAATGAATCATTTATATTGGGTGTCCATGTCTCTTATCCTGGTCCAGGTTGCATTAATGTGATTAATTACATCATGAGGAATTCTAATCCATTATTCAGACACTCTAGCATTCTTTTAAGGAACTTCCCAGCAGTTTTTTAATTATAAATATAACATAATAAATCAGACTCTTGAACAGTTTATCAAACTGAATGACGTGGCCTGATCAAGATGTAAAAAATATTAAATGCAACTCTTCAAACTGCAGAAACTGGCTGCTGTTTGTCACAAGCATCCAGTCATTATTGATATTGTTTAGGAATATTGAAACTTTATCTGCTGTATTTAATATCTTTATTAATGGTTAATTAATAGTTTACTCATGCTTTACGCATCAGTAATATACCATTAATAACAACTTTTAGATTGTTAGGTTGTAGAAAAATCTCTTCCAGCTTGATGCTTTGCAAACATGTAAATTCTGAGCTGTCAAATCTGCAATTTAAGTCATTAACAAAGGATGCCATGTTCCTCACTTAATAGTCATGTTGTAGGCACTGCAGTAAGCCATTAATGGAAGGTATTGGATTCCTCCATTTTTAATAAGTCATTGTCTGAATTAGAAATAAAGTGTTGCACAATAATCTATAAAAGTTAATAAGTCCATTGAAGGAATTTTCTGAATTTATTAATTTGGTAATAAAAGCACCAAATGTGGGAGGAGGATTTTCCAATACCTGGAAACCCAAAAGTTGTTATCATTAATGATTTATAATTGATAAATTAACACATTGATACTTTTTTTTTATCAGCAACTCTATGGGAACACAACACTAAATTACTGGATTACGACCTTAAAAATCCCACAGTCAAAGCTCAGTTTCACCCAAACTATTGAATATATTGTCAAATAGTTTGGGATACAAATACTTATGGAAATCCAGAAGCAGTTTCTTGATTGACAGTGAATTTGAAAATATTGTACGTCTGGCAGTAAGCAACTGGTGAGTATTGGTTATGATTGATTGAGGGTTTATAGGCAGCCTTTGTCTCCACTCACTGCAGTCAATAAAAAATACAGTTAAAGAAAAAAGGCAGACCATTAGATTTCAAAACAGACTTGACTTGGTGGTAGATAGAATGGAAAGGTTGGTGCAGAATGGGAATAAGCAACACTAGCTGTCTCATTTAAAGCTGTATTGTAGGACTTTCACATAAAATGCCATTGCCAGCTTCAGGAACTGGAGGGCTGTTTTAGGGCAGCCTGAACCTTTGTGCGTGTTCTAAACCCCAGGAACCGCCACTGTAGAACCTTTTTCAAGGCAGTTTTCAGAGGAGAGGAAAGTACATACTCCAGGTTACATACTTCTGAGCTGTGTGGGGTTCAACACTGATTAAACTTGGAGAGACAACAAGCTCCATCTTGATGTCCTTATGGAGTCTTGTCCTCTCAAACATCACCTAGAACAGCTTAAACTTCACCTCATAGGCTAATGCAACAAGCCTCCATTGTTCCATTTACCGTGCGTTTATAGAACTGAAGTTATGTCCAGTAATTTGTGCACTCGGGAGTTGACGATGCCACCAAAGTTGTCAGATACTAAATGGTAAATGGTCTGCACTTATATAGCGCCTCTTTCTACCTTAGCGGTACCCAAGGCGCTTTACAATGTGTTTCGCACACCAATGGCGACAGAGCTGCCATGCCAGGCGCTAATCTGCCATTGGGAGCAACTTGGGGTTCAGTGTCTTGCCCAAGGACACTTCGGCATGTGGGGGGGACCGGGGGATCGAACCGCCAACCTTGCCATCAGTGGACAACCCGCTCTACCACCTGAGCCACAGCCGTCCTCGATACTACAATGCAGTGGAGACAGAAAGGCTGAAAGGACATTCCCGTAAACATTTATACCACCTCACTCCTGCCCCGAGTTACTGCAGTGGAGAGATGTATAAATGAATGTCTGTTACATCAAGGGGTGATACAGTGACACCTCACTGCTAGAAGCTCTTGGTTGGCTGGTGCTTTTCTATGTAGAGTTTGCATGTTCTCCCTGTTACTTAGTAGGTTTTCCTCCCACAGTCCAAATACATGCATGATAAGATGATTAGTGATTCTAAATTGGCTGTAGGTGTAAGTGTGCATGGGTGAAGGACTTGTCCAGGATGCACCCTGCCTTTCACCCAGTGTCAGCTGGGATGGACTCCAGCCCCCTGCGACCCCCCACAGGATAAGCAGGGAGGGATGGTTAAGCCAATCAGTCTACTGGAGTTTTAAATCTGGTGTCTCTGGCCACGTTCCCACAATGGTAGGGATACGTTTTGCTCCAACCAGCAATGATTGTTGGCCAGAGTGGAAGAGGGCTGCGATACAAATCAGACATTTTGTCTTTCTGCTTTCAGAAACTTACTGCAGTTGCCTTTAAGAAGTACGTACTGTTGCATGCGTACAACTGGGACATACTGCTTCATCAGAATGTTTCACCTTTAGCTTTGGCAGTCTTGTTCATATATCAGCTGCAGTCTATAGTGCAAAACATACTTGTCTGTACTTGCATGAGACACCGCAACATGTGACATATCTTCCACTGTGCAGAAGAAGCATGCCTGTGTGTATACTGCAAAATACATGTCAAAGGATATCCTAGCATCTAGGATATCACCTACTCTGTACTGGGACAATCCATCTTTTTGTGGCACATTATATAGTATGGTAATATGGATATTTTAAATCACCTTCGGAGTATTTTGAAGCCTTTGATGTAGAAAAACCCCAAACAAGTCTCTAAGATTTCTTAAGGTAAAAAAAGCCCTTTGCATTCAAAAGAAGGATTACAGTCTAAAACAGAAAGCATGAGATGGTGATGGCATACATCACAAGCATGTCTCAGGAGAGCTAATGTAATTACTCTCACTGCCAGAAGGGGGAGACAGAATTTCTGCACTACAGTTTAATTTGGATAATAATAATACACACTGAAATATGTAGTAATGATTTATTATTTTTCCTCAGATGCTACTGTACCAAGCACCTTCAAGCTGTTTAAGCCTGAGTATACATAGACACAGCAGATAAGCTCCTTGCAAGAATGCAATGACCTCCTTCAGTAACTCTTGTCTGAGTGTCCGTCCACTTTTTGCAAGTTGTTTTCTTTGAGCTTGTGGTTCTCCATCCACTTTTTATACTTGGACCTACTTTTCTTGTAGCCAAATCTGGCTATGTCCACCATGAACACCCATGCTAGTCCGTACATGGCCACGCCGCCGAGCTTCATGATCAGTGAGGTCCTGGGAGAGGTGAGCTCGCAGTAAAACATCACCGTGCCAACTCCCACTCGCACGGTGGCGAACAGTAAAATAAAAAGCAGGTCCACGACGTCGCCCAGCAGGCTGTCGTAGAGGCCGAGCTGCCGGAGGAACCAGCGGGTCTGCAGCAGGGGGTTGGTGAGCTCACTGCCGAAGATCACCCCGCAGGTTTCACAGCCTGATTCTCCCATGGACAGCGCCAGCAGGATGCCAGTGATGCTGGCGGCGTGGTGCGCCATCATGACGGGGCCCTCGGTTCGGTAGCAAACACACCAACCGAGATCAAAGAAGAAGTAGCCGAGGCAGACGGCCAGGGCGAAGGTCTGCATCTCAGTGTTCTCTGTACCTGGGTAA
Source organism: Chromis chromis (assembly GCA_900302755.1). Classification (NCBI taxonomy): domain Eukaryota; kingdom Metazoa; phylum Chordata; class Actinopteri; family Pomacentridae; genus Chromis; species Chromis chromis. The sequence goes on from OMNN01045107.1 coordinate 19,727, forward strand.
CAGATAGGAACAGGGTCATACAAGCAAAAAACACAATTCCTAATGATTTGTAACTAATTAGATAAAACATCTTGCTCATTTAACATCAGTATTTCTTGAGTCAGAAAAGCAGAGAAAGATGGACACACAACATGGACATACGGTTTTACATAAAGTATAGACGTAGCTTCCAAGTCTGAAAAGTGAAGCCAATGACAAAGCGACTTAAACCTGCATTCTCTTTAACAGCCAGCAGGGGGGCGACTCTTCTGGTTGCAAAAAGAAGTCAGAGACAATGCCCCTTCTTCTGACATGATTTGTTTCCTCAGTAGACATGTTCTGAATGAGTTTATGGTCTAAATTGTTAGTTTCAAGTCTCTTTCAATACAGCATGATGTTCATTTTGTAACATATGCTCCACTATAGAGGAAAATAGAGGACAATAAAGCAGGGTATGTCTGGGGTTGGGGCTAGCTTGTGATTGACAAGTGGCCACCATATCACATTGTATAGTGTCCATGAGTCAGATCCAGTGCTTGCTCGTTATGCCTGGTTTCCAAAGACGAAGATGGGCGTGGCCTAATTCCACACTCGAGGTTTTAAAATGGTAGTCCACAAACTTACAGGTGACATCACAGTTGCTACATCCATCCTTTATGCACAGTCTTCTTTGAATTTGTAATGGCTGAGTTAGACTATCTGTAAATTTAATTAGTCATTTTCACTAGTCATAATTACACTGTGGCTGGAAGAATTTTTATTTCAGCTATGTATAACTTCCTTCTGACTAGTCAAAACGAAGTAGGTCTGTAATTCAGTTTTGACTTGTCAAAATAATAGTTGCAGATATCTCAAATGTCAGTATGACTAGTGGGTGTTGCTGTGCATGACTCTGCTAATACGAGGCTTCCCATTGGATATTGGTTCAGGAACAGTGTTAGCAGAAGTAATGGCGGCTGCTGAGGTGGATAAGATTGTGAGAAAATCAAATAAAAAGAGCTTATCAGCAACGAGTATGTGGAGAACACGAGTTTAATTAATCAGAGACTTCTGATCAAACTTAAACAGACCTTTGGCCTCAGGTTGCTCTGACTTTGCCTTAAAATGTCTTGTCGTATGCAGTTTCAGTTGCAGTCCCATATGTTTAAAAAGCAAGCCACCTCTGCAGAGACCCAATGTGGCGCCCTAGGCCATATTTTATATGGCGCCCCCCTCCATCAGTGATTTACAAACGCTTACAAAAGAAATCGAATAGCATTGTTTTGTAGTAATATTAATTGGGCATTGCTTTACATTTGAATCAATGTGAGCTTTTCCATTTTAAGAGTTAATAGTAATAACTAGTTTTAATATAATTATATTGAAGGGGAATTTTTTCCCGATTTTGTGGCGCCCCCTGGAGGCCACGGTGCACTTAGCATTTGCCTATATTGCCTAATGGGCGAGCCGGCTCTGCACCTCTGACTTGCCGTAGCTTCTGATGTGACTACAGATGTTTTTAGAGACATTTCACCTAACCAAATCTGTAACTGATGATATGTGTGATTACATTTTCCCTAGAATTCCTGTTCAAGATATCTGTGACATCATTCAGACTGGTTCAAACTTAACTGGGGATATCTAAAAAGGACAATGTAGATTCCTGGAATTGATGAGAATTACAGATATTTTGAACTAGAATTATGACAAGTTACAATTAAGTTGTAGATATTTGAAACTAGAATTACAACTAATCATAATTCAGCTGCAGATATCCACAGTTCAGATTTAACTGTATATATCTGTAAAGAGAAACCCCATACATGTAGATGGTAAAAGTGACATAATTTGTCCTGGTATAATGACAGCGTGAACATCTGAAATGTTTTTTGTTTTTTTTTGTTTTTTTTACAATAAATGTCCAGTCTAGGTAAAGCATTCTGCCATTTTCACTGTCAAGATGACAGTTGGAGCCACTACACTGAGCTTCAGGACAGCTCTTTAGAAAGCCTACAGGTGATGTTACATAGCGTTTGACCATCTTTATATATAGTCTGTGATTACAGCATTATAAGGGGCTCTATTCCATGACAACTCACCTAATCTCCCATTCATGTGACAACGTTAAAACTTCTATGAGGTTCATGGCATCTTACAGAGTCCTAGAGCTCTACTCCAAATGCTTTATTTTAGCTGTGAACCTTTAAGGTTTGTAGATTCCTTCTAAGTTGTTTTCTTTTTCACTGGATTGGACAGAAATTCCTACTGAACATCAGCATGTTTACATCAGTGTATTTATTTCTCTCAACTTAATGCCAGCTATAAACTTGATTTATTCATTCATTGATTACATTCCACCCACTGATGGATTAGAGTTTATTAACTTAGTCGATGGTTAAATGAATCTGTTATTATTTATTGTAACTGATCTTGGTCAACCCTCAGGCAGGAGAGCAGGCTGTTGAAATTAGCACCTTTATCTTCCCACTGACCTGCATGAGTGAAGGGCCAGGGTCCGTCCACGAAGACCACGTAGGCCGTCAGCAGCACTATAAGAACGCCATGGGACAACGTGACCAGGCGACAGTTCCACTCAGGCCCCCGCTGGCTAAAGGTGAAGCAGAACAACAGGTAGAGACACAACCAGCCAATCAGGCTGCAGGTCACCTCGAGCACCACCATCGCTGTCTGTGTGGGAGGAAGAAACTCATTTTAGCACCACAGATCGAGTTTAAAGGGCTTTCACTTCATCGGTCATCCGCTTTGTCGGGGGACAAATACATGTCTTCTAAACACTGATCACCTGAATCCCCCTTGAAATCTACAATGAGGAAGTTTGGATCTTTTCACATGACATTACACTAAAGAGAGGAGGCAGCTGAGCAGTTTTTAAAACTAGTTAATTTTATTACGTGTGCTGGTATAATTTCACCATATGCAATACTGGATTAACTTCACCCAGTATCAGTGGGTTGTTGGTTCTGTGTTATTGTTGATGTTGCAGTTGAGTTTTTTTTTTTTGCATGAACTACATCACAAATATTTGATACAGACGTCTTGACCATAAAGCTGTCACACATTTACTGTATAAAACGACTGAAACTGTACTTTATAAGCAGATATGAGAGGAATCAGAATTCCCCTCGAGAGCACCTAAAGGTGAAGGTTAGTATGCAAACAGGTAATTAGGGGTTGACAGAAATGGTTCTTCAAGGTTGCTATAGTAATTAAGGAGACTAATAACTGATATTTGGAACCTGCATTAAAAAATAAAATGTAGTATGACACAAACTTAACACTAAATGTCCTTGAAATGCCTTTATTTGTGTCTAACGTGTTTAATTAAAGGAGAACATTTCAACATGTATTCCCACTATTTATAGTCTATTACTTGTGATGTGTGAGTACAGCTGGAGAGATGTGGCTGTATCAGAGCCAAAGTAGGCCAATGATCAGATGATCCCTCATAGTAAAACACAGCTGTGATAGTAGAAAATGTCATTTTGTACAGTAAAAATAACTTAAAATGTTCTTATACATGCAATCTATTTCTTTGCAGTGTGTTATAAACTATATTAATTGCTAAAAACTGTTACCTGATTAGTTCCAAACTTCCAGGTTTTTAACAGATTATAATACACCATAATTTAGTTTGGATGACTAACCTAACTGTAATATAAAAATAACACTAGACTAACAAACTTTGGATGCTTTGTAATGTCACAGTAGTATTGTTGGCCCAGAAGTTTGTCATTAATGCAAAAGCTAACTGTCCTGTGTGGAAGCTCTGCTGTGTGTCTCACCTTAACTCCTCCTCCTGTCAGTCATCCTCAAACTCAGGATACATGAGAAACCACTCCATCAGTCGCAGGACGCCTCCATCACCGTTTATGTGCCATAAAGACCCCACAAAGTGCAGACAGCTCAGCACATTTCCAACACACTCACTCTGCCGACATGACAGAAATGCCATGTGCCACAGTGGATGGTTAGTGGATCCTGAATCCTCCCCCTGCGTCTCAGACCTGATCCTCTTAAAGGATTAGAGTCTCAACTTCTCTGCAGATACCTGCTTTTAGACAGGACGAGCGATACGAGGCTGCAGACCTGCAGCTGCAGTGCAATAAAGTAACACAAAACAGAAGTTTGTTCATGCAACAGCCAGTCCTGATGTCTGTGTGCAGGCTACCCGCTGATTGTAGAATCCTTTTTTTGCACTGCAAGACTTATAACTTCTTTATATCCTCTCAATGCAGTCTGAGTCTTAGATTTAACAAAATAAATCTTTTGATGGTAGAAATGTTGCTCATTAGATCCACTTCTTTAGATGCAGGTTTTATGCCTCATCCAGTATCACTGCCTGAGAAAAAACTTGAAACAGCTGCTTAGCTCAGTTCTGCTATTGCACATTTTCAGTTCCTTTATCTCAATACTGTTGTTATATTAGCAGTCTTAGCTGTTTGGGATGCTGCTTGTGGTGATGTGCATTTGAAATATCTGCTGACTTGCTTCTTTAAAAAAAAAAAGATGCTGAGAAAGAGAAAAAAAAAAAAACATAGTAGATCCAGTTTTGCAAATCTGGTTATTGCACATCTACAATGGGCAAC
>OMNN01045126.1:0-16650 GCA_900302755.1 Chromis chromis
AGTGTGCCTTTTTGGGAACTGGGATGAGGCAGGATGTTTTCCACAGTAGAGGGACCCTCCCCAGTCGCAGGCTCAGGTTGAACACATGCTGAAGAGGCTCCCCCAGTTCAGCAGCACAGGACTTGAGCATTCTTGGACACACCCTGTCTGGTCCAGCTGCTTTGGTGGGGCGAAGTCTCCTCAGCTCTCTGCTAACCTGCTCTGCAGAGATGATGGGGGGCAGGAGGGCATTGTCCACTGTGGATGTAGCTGATGGTGTTGCAGAGGTGTGAGAGGTGTGAGAGGGGGTGCCAAGAGCAGTGGGTGGGGGAGGAGATGTGAGGGGGATAGCCGTGGCAGCAAGAGGAGGAGGAGGAGAATCAAACCTGTTGTAGAACAATGTGCTCTTTTGCAGACTTCAGGCATGCAGCAATATTCTTTTTAGTAAGCAGTGGCTTCCTTCATGGTGTCCTGCCATAGACACCCTGCTTGTTCAATGTTTTACTTGCTGTATACTCATGAACACAGATGTTAGCCAGTTCCAATGACACCTTCAAATCTTTGGATGTCACTCAAGGTTGTTTCTTTACCTCATTGATGAGTCTTCGTTGAGCTCTTGGGGTCATTTTGACTGGGCACCCACTTCTTGGTAGAGTAGGCACAGTCCCAAAGTGTCTCCATTTGTAGATAGTTTGCCTAACTGTAGATGGGTGAATTTCTAAAGATCATAGATCCTCTGAAAGCTCTTTTTGGTGAGGCATGGCTCACATATGCATATTCTTCTTGTGCGGAGCAAACTCAAAAAGTTTGAATGGTTTTTATCAGTCAAAGTAGCTCTAGTCCACACCTCTGAACTCATTTTAATAACCAGACTCCAGGTATGCTAACACCTTACTCCAATTAGCTTTTTTGAGTTCATTAACTCAATGGCTCACATACTTTTTCCACAAGCACTATGAGGTTTTTATGGTTGTTCTCAATAAAGTATGTAAGATCAGAATTGTTTTTGGGTTATTATTTTAGGCATATTATATTTGTCAATAGCCTTGACTTAGATGAAGATCACATTTGTGACAAATTAATGCAGAAAGCCATGAAATTCCAAAAGGTTCTCATACTTTTTCTTGCCACTGTATTTCCTTCAGACAATAATGAAGTGTGGCACGAGCAGCTTATGCAATTGTGACTGCAGTTAAATTTAATGACACACACACATTTTTCATTTTCACTTTTTGAAGCTGAAAAATGTGAAACTGTAGACATGAAAACAAAGATCTGGGAACTTACATTAGATCAGGTATTTACCATGTATCTGTGACTAAATCTTTTTGTGAATTTCCTCTTCCAATGCTGCTGATTACAAAATAGCAAAAAACCTGAACAAAATCCTGGAAAATTCTTCATCGCTTGAAACAACACCAAATGGTGGTTTCAACCTACCTCTTTGTGGTGTGGCAGTTTCACTTTGGCATGTCAGTGTTGGTTTGCTGCACCGCAGTGAAGTGTAGATAGTTTCTCTCTGCTGCACTGATCCGTGCACACCAGAGGCCATAGGTCATTGTTACTGTAGGTACAATAAGTATTCATGAGGGTTCAAAGCTCACTCTCTCTGCAGACATACAGCATAGGAGGCATGAAAAACTATCAATCCTTCAGTTTCTCATTTACAGTTTAACGCTACTTGTCAATACGATTGTCAGCCTACTGTAAACTAAAGGGCATTTGTGACCATGTTAATTTTTCCTTGTAGGATTTTCATTGATAGTATATTCTGTTGTGAAAGAGCAACTGCATAAAATAAACATGTATTGGACTTTGTGAGTTGTGATTTAACTTTGTTTCATTCATAGTAAGCATACCGCCTTTTTGCAAAAACAGGGAAGCGAATATGTGAAAGCGATTGCTTTTTCTAGTTCCTGTCAGCATTTCTGATCAACTAGGGGCTTTTCAGAAAGTTATTGGGACACCCTGATGACAAGAAATTAAAATATACAGTCCAACGTAGAAGTAACAAATGCTTCTAATATTTTTGCAGCAGCATCTAATACATTAAGTTTTGTTCAAAAACAGAACGGTACGGGTCATTCTGGCCTTTGTGTCTTGAAAACATGTTTGACTAATTAGATTTATCTGGCTTCATAGATAAATATAGCAGAGTGTCATCTGCATAGCAATGGAACTTTATCTAGTAATTCCTAATAATATTGGCTAAAGGGAGCCTATATAAGGGGAAAGGGCCCGACACAGAACTCTGTGGAACTCTGTGACAAAAGTTTGTCTCTGCAAAAGCATCATTATTTTATGAACTAAGTGGATACTATAGATATCTGTATATCAGTATGAATAAAACCAGCCATGTGCAGTTTTCTCAATGACATGTTCCAGCTGCTATAACAAAATGTTGTGATTGGGGGAGTCAAATGCAGCACTATGATCTTGCAGGATGGAGTAGTTTGGTTGTCGATGGCTTTAAAACAAGCCCCAAGTTGAAAGATAAAGGTGTCCCACAAGGATCAGTATTAGGCCCCAGTCATTTACTTTATACATAACTAATAACCACCTCTCAATTAGTGTAAACAACCATGACACCAGCTCACACTTTAATAATGACATTTGGTATAAACAGAAGTGAGACTCATTAATTATTAATTATTTTAAAGTTATACGAATATTTCTGAGGACATTTATGAATGACTGCTTTGTGTGTCCTCTTGTATTGTTGCCGTGTTCTCCCTTGTAAGTGAGACCTTGATCTCAGTGAAACTTTCTGAATGACTAAAGCTTTACTTACTCCCGAATTATGTTTTGACTGATAATATGATGCTGTAATTAAATATAAAAGAGACTTGCTAGAAAAAAAGAGACTAAAGTTTGAGGGGTTTCTTGCATGTACAGCCCATTTCAAGTCACCCTACAGCATCTCAGTGGGATTAAGATCTGGGCTTTGATTCTGCCATTCCAGGACTCTCAAATTCTTAGTTTTTAAAAGTATATTCTTCAGTTTTAATTGTTACCTCCGCCAAGTGGAGGTTGTGTTTGTTTGTTTGTTTTTGTTAGGAAGATAACTTGAAAAGTTATGAACGGATTTTAATGGCATTTTCAGGACATGTTGATAATGGGACAAGGAACAGATGATTACATTTTGGTGATGTTCTGCATTACCATCTGGATCCAGGATTTTTTTTTTTTGTGGAAATCACAATATGGGTGGACATGAGCTGCTTGGCGGAGGTCTGTGCTCTCTGAGTGCTTTTCTAGTTTAGTTATATTACTTCTATCTATCAGTATTGTTAAAATTTATATTAAAGGTCCATATGTCTAAATATGTTTTTTTTTTAAAACACACAGGCTTTCATAGGGTGTCCTAACTTTTTCACATGACTGTATATACGAATCGATAAGAACTTGTAGAAACTGAAAGATAATAAACCGGTGAGTGGGTGAAGTTTCTAAACAAGCTGACTTCCTCTAGAAAAAGAAAATGCTGAGCTCCAGTTGAACTGTCATGATGTGGTCAGGCTGTGGGGAAGCAGTACATACAGAGAAGGGCTTCCCTCATGGTCACTATCTCCTCCCCCGGCTTCCCTGCATACAGTAATGTTGAATTTCCCTATGTGACACGCAAAGCTTACTCTTAAGTTATTTTCATTCTTGAAAGTTTGTGGTTTCAGGCATCCCTTTGAGTTTTGTTATGCATTTCCTTCCTATTTGGGTCTTTGTTTTTAAAAAAAAAAAAAAAAAAAAAAAAAGTGCATACTGCAATGTAACACAGTTCTCTTATTTAGCTTATCATAAGTGAAGTGCATTTTAAATCACGTGTTTTTGACTAAAATGGCTCTGGGTCATTTAGGTATTTTCCAAATCAGATATTTATAGAGCTGCTATAGAGCAGTTTTAAAGTAGAAACAGCAATCAGTGAATCATGCATAATAAAGATTTAAGTAAATGTCAGTTCTAAATCACAATATATTGCCTTCTTTCAGTGTGCTCACTTGTTTCAAGAAGTCACATCAGTTGATTTGAAAACATTACACGCTGACCGGATTGCATTCAGAGAGAAAGATAATTTACTAAACAGGTAAATGTTACAAAAAAAGAAAAGAGAATTCATTCATTTTGCACATAAAACATATAAACAATCATAAAGGAGCATCCGGTTAAGACAAACCAGCAGAGCAACATTTAAGATTTAAGATCATAAGATTATTTGACAGCATTTTGCAGTTCAGTGCTATGTGTACAAATAGCTTTCTAATGTATAATATATACTGTATATACAGTCAAGCCTGAAATTATTCATACCCCTGGTAAATCTGCCATGCCACTTTTTATTCAAATGTAAATAAAAGCTGATAAATATTTTTTCCACAATGATGCCTCTTGTACATCGTCTTATTATCTTCTAGGAGACCCCTGTGTCATTTCCAATCAAGAAAAAACTTGCTGGTTGAATAAGAGTAACATTAAGTCAAAATTTACCAGGGGTGTCAATAATTTTGGGCTTGACTATATATATATACAGTATGTATGTATAAAAATATGTGTGTGTGTGTGTGTGTGTGCGTGCGTGCGTACGTGTGTGTGTGTGTGCATATATACATATATAGCAGTTTATCACCTGTTGAGTGTTTGCCCGAAGTGACACAATGAGGAATATTACTGTATTGTTGAAATGTGATGTTGTTATAGCTACATTTTGTGCAGCTGTAACAACATCACATTTCTGGCCTGGCTTATGCAGTTGATCTGGTGTAAACACCACAGGCTTTCTATTTAGCTTGGATCCCTTGTATAAAAAAAGGGTAAGAGTGTTTTTTTTACTTGGTCTTGGTCAGTTTTCACTGCTGACTAATACTTTTCCATCTGTCATACAGCTCCGTACTGAGCATTTTAAAATGTGTTAGGTCTCTAGTGTTTAGTGACAAATCATGCATGTCTGTTTGTCTTTTTGTATGTCTTTTGTATTTTTAAATACCAAAAATTACAAAGTGTCAAATGGACAAAAACACTTTTTCAGGACTCCTGTTCAAAGCACTGTACAAATTTTTTTTTTTTTTTTGGAAGATTCACTTTATTCTGGAAACATTACCAGGGTGATTTATTTATGGCAGGCTCTGTAGTAGTCCTTTGTCCTACAAATAAAAGCATTTTATGAGTGAGAATCAGTCAGGAGATGATTTAATACTTTTCCTATAGCAAAAAAAGATTTTAAGAACTAACTAGTCCATAGATTGCTAAAGTAATCCTTAAATATTTATATGAAAATTCCAGGAAAGCAACTTGTAAAGTTATGACACTTGGCATTTAGATCATTTAGCTGATGAAAGTTGATAAATTAAAAAAATAATAATAATGATATTAGTTAATTAAAGTTAGTTAAATTAGTGATATGGGAGTAATGCTGATGCTGAACTGATTCTAATGAAGAACAATGATACAGAGAACCACAACCTGCAAAGTGATAGAATTGGTTCCTTTGATTTGGTATACATGAAACCCTGGAAGTGTGAATCCATGTTTTGATTGATACACTGCTGTTTTAATGCTCAGACATGGTGTTGGAGTATATGGACATGGTAACAAGTAAAAAACTTGATTTTCGCTTGAGGGGGTCTTTAAGAACGGAGTCTAACTTAGTCTTGTGCAGGGGTGGGTTAAACTACTTTGAAGTGTAGTCAGTTACTGAATACAAATGACATGCCACGTTTTGTGATGAGTAACACGATCCATTGACTTGCAAAATAATAGAAAATGTAATGTAATTTGAGGAGTTTTGCATTTGTTCAGAATCAAACACAGAGAGAATTAGATTCTAGTCTTACAAAGAATGGACTCATTCTGACTAAGAGAAAATTACATTAAATTTGTTTTGCTTCTCATTGTGTAAATTTGAATTGTTTCAGGATTGTTAGCTACCTGCAGGCATCATGTGTGCTCCTTGGGTTTCCCAGCGGTTATGACTGATGATGAAGGGTTTTTTTTAAGGTCCGAACATCAATCCATTGCAGAACAGAGAGTCCTGATAGGTTTCAGTTTCTGACAGATACAGGCTGATTCTATGACTGATCTCACTCCGACTTTACATCCCCAAAACTGAAGTACAGGCCTGCAAACCTTTTGACCCGGTCATCGTTTGCTTCGATTAACCTCCACAGACCTTCTCACTTCACCTCCTGTTTGCAAAATATGCTATTGACAGTATGGTGCAGGCATCATAAGACAGCTGCATAACCACAAAAAATAAAGTTTTGCTGGGATAAAGTCTTCAGTGGGGTGAACACCAGCAGGGATAGCTGCTAAAATGTTGACACAGCTTGACGAGTTAAGCAAGAGTTGTTGTTCCTGCCATTCTCCGGACCTATAAAAGCAGCTGCGATTTCACTGAGAGCTAGATGCGCTTATGGTTGCTTTCTGAGCATCTCTAACATCATTTTGTGACTCCCTTCGGACCAGGAAAATGTACGCAGCTGTTATCCTATTCGTCTTCATGTGCCTGACTGCCACCACTCATGCAGATCATCATCATCACCCCTGTCGTAAGAATTTGTTCTTCCATTTTTAACATTTTTGTTATCTGATTTTGAGTTGTCCATGTGACAAATCTATGGTTGGTTGAATGTCTATATTGGCCCATCTAACTGATATTATCTTTCAGATTCACCCAACATGACAGGACTCATGACTGTGGTGAGTCTTTTTCTAGTTTTTTCATTCAAGACTAACTCTTCTTGAGATCCGCATATAACATTAGGGCGGCTGTGGCTCAGGTGGTAGAGAGGGTTGTCCACTTATGGCAAGGTTGGCGGTTCGATCCCCAGTCCCCCCCACATGCCGAAGTGTCCTTGGGCAAGACACTGAACCCGAAGTTGCTCCCAATGGCAGATTAGCGCCTTGCATGGCAGCTCTGTCGCCATTGATGTGTCAATGTGTGTGTGAATGGGTGAATGCGAAACACATTGTAAAGCGCCTTGGGTACCGCTAAGGTAGAAAAAGGCGCTATACAAGTGCAGACCATTTAACATTTTCTCTCTCTCTCTCTCTCTCTCTCTAAATGCATGAAACCAGATGAACCTAAAGGGTGAAGTGAAAGCACTGGGTGCATTCACCTATGACTCAATGGCCAAGAAACTACGGTTCAGATCAAACGAGAGCCACCCCGTGAACACGTCACTAGGCCTGGATCTGCTGATGTTTTTTGAAGAGGTAATTGATTTCTCCCTTTTCTGAAAAAAAGAAAAAATGTCATTCGAGGCTGGGTTTTTTTCCCCGCATCTTGACATGTGGATCTGTGTCTGGCAGGGGATATTCTACGAGATTGACACCAAAAACCAGAGCTGCGAGAAGAAAAAACTGCAATGCAACCAGCACCCCCTAGATATTCCCGATGACGCCGTATTGTATTCTACGGTGACTAGTGGGAATCCATCCATCGAAGGGGAGGGATTAAAAGTCAACATCTGGACGGGGTCAATGACAGACAAGAAAGGTGGGAGAGATGCTGTGAAAGTAACACGCAAACCTTTTCATAATACAGTTGTTATTAGAAGATGAATGTTCTCTTTTTCAGGCGCCTACAGCATGTCTGTAACCATGGGATGTTTGCCCGTAACCACCTTCTACTTCACTGGGTCCACATCACTGCTTATCAGGTTTTTATTTTTCAGTGCTTTTAACACTTGATAGCACACTTTGGATGCACAGACACAGGATGTAATAAATGCCCTTAAATGATCTCCATTTTTGTGTCACTTTCTCGCAGCAACTTGGACATTGAAAACGAGATCAAGGACCCCGAGCTCCTTGTGGTGCCTTCCTTTTGCCTGGGACTGCCTGTGGAGGACACACCTGAGGGGACAGTACACAGTTTCCTCAATGAGTTCATTTAGAAAAAGCCTCACCAGCAGAAAATTAAACCCCTATCCAAGCATGGCCAGCCACAACTATAGACTTTTCTCTCCTTTTCACGTCGCTCAAGTTTTTTTCTTGTGACACTGCACTGCATCACATCTGTTTCCATCACGTCTTCCCTATCACATCATTATGAAGATATGGCTTTGAACGGCTCATATATATGTATACATACATTTGGATGTAAAAAAAACAAAAACAAAAGATGCAACACGGATTATAGAATTAGTCGTAATCACTAACAGTCGGTGGCTTTTCAAGTTGGTACTGCTTACAAAAACCTGTAAGATATGATTAAAGGAACAATAAAATGTCAAAGCTGTCAAATGTTTCTTTCTTTCAACCACGATTGTAGAACTTCTGGACGAGAGAGAGAGACGCAGAAAATCATTTCAGAACTGTGCGGCAAGATGAACCCACTAGAGTGCAAAAACTAGCTGCCTGACCTGAAGCTGATGCTCCACTAATTTAAATGTTTGACATCACCTCAAAATACCCTTTGTACAAAATATTATTGGAGTAATTCAGTCATATGTGTCTGAAGTGGAGTAATGATACAGAAAGTTCCACCCAGTGAGATGACAGGATTGGTTGTTTAGGTTTGTTACATATGAAACCCTGGAAATCTGAATATAAGCTTTTGATAACGTCATTAGTATGCTGCAGTTTCAACGTGGAATTGGGGCCAGTGGTGGCCTAGTGGTTTGTGAAATGAACTTGTAACCAGTGGGTCGCTGGTTCGAGCCCCCGGATGGGCAAGAGGTTGAGGTGGGAAAAGTGAGAGCAACTGCTTGTCCCAGTCACCACCACTGTGGGCCCTTGAGCAAGGCCCTTAACCCCTGACTGCTCCCCGGGTGCTGCACCGCGGCAGCCCACTGCTCCTAGTATGTATAGTTAAGGTTAACTTTGAATAGAATGGGTCAAAATTTATAGAAGGAATTTCCCCAAGGGGATCAATAAAGGTTAGATTGTTAGATTATTAGAAGAGTAATGATATAGAAAGTTCCACCCTGTGAGATGACAGGCTTGGTTCTTTAGGTTTGTTTACATATGGAACCCTGGAAATCTGAATCTAAGCTTTTGATAAAGTCATTACTACACTGCAGTTTTAAGGGGGAAAAGCTCAGCCATGGCATTGACTGTTTTTTTTTTTTTTTTTTTTTGGCTTTTCGCCTCTATTTGATAGAGTCGGAAACAGGAGAGAGTGGGGAAGGACATGTGGTAAATGCCCGAGGTCGGACTCAAACCCGGGTCAGCCACTACGTCTCTGCATGTGGGTCACGCGACATAACCTTTAGGCTATCATGGCGCCCCTTGGCTGCTTATTTTGCTCATAATGCGTCTTCCAGCACATGAAAAACACCATATGGACATGCTAACAAAGTTAAAAACTTTATTTCCAACTCAGTCAGTTACTGTTTAATTTTAATAGTTTGGGATTAGTTCAGAATCAAATACAAGACATACTGCACCGAGTTCCACCATTATACCTTTTTCTCTGTTTACATCTGTAAAGACTTCAGTGCAAAGAAATACATATTCAACATTTACGGTTGGTCATATCAAATTACCTGTACCAAAACATTACTGACACAACAACATGTGTGACGCTTTTTAAATGTAATTCCTGACATGTAGCAAGTGCACATTTTCATCCAAATTACATTACTACCCAACCCTGGTGCCGTGTTAATATGAATATAATCATTATTAAAAATTAGTACATTTTGATTGGTAGCAGTGGGATAATTGGCAACACCAAAAGCTGTATCAATATGAGTATTCTGGTTCTGAGGGTCGGTCTACAATGTGAGGTTTGATAACAACAGTTTCAAAGCTGCCATGACACCACAGTAACACCTCCAGCAGAATAAGCCCAGCAACCAAAATGTAGCGACAAAAAGCGAATAATGAGAAACGATCAATTCAGTTCAATTCAACTTTATTTATATAGCACATATTTACCACATACAGTATATCATCTCATAGCGCTAGACATCGTAAGGAAGAACAGAAAACAGAAAACCCAACAATCCAAAGTTGCTTTTGGATTCCCTATGAGCAAGCAGTCAGCGACAGTGGGAAGGAACCAAAAAAAAACCCTAGCATAGGGACGGGGAAGAAAAAACCTCAGACAGAACCAGGCTCAGGGAAGGCGGCCATCTGCCTGGACCGGTTGGGTTGGGAGTGGGGATGAAGGTGGAGGGAATAGCAGGAGAGGTTGGGGTGGGGATGGCAGGACAGCAGGTGGTGAGGCCAGCAGCTGCAGATCAGAGGCGTGTAGCTCCAGACCTAGAGACATTCGCAGAGGAATTGTCATCTTCAGTGCACTCTACTGGTTGGAAACTACAACATCCTTATTTTTCAGTGCAAATAAAGATCATTCTAATTATTGTGTTCATTTTTGTAATTGGTTTCCTTTAAGAAACTTTAGGATATAACCAGCAATATATCAGTTGTATACCATGTTGTAGTATAGTTCTGCTTGCATTGATCATCAATAATCAGTAAATCCAGTGCGTCGCTGCCGGCCAGCAGGGCTACAGAGCAGAGCGTGGGCTGAGACAGCTTATTCAGCTGACAGGAATGAACGAGGATATTAGTCATTATTTCTACTGAAGTGATGAGTTTAGAACAGCACTGATTTCAGACGTTATGTCTGCGAGAACCCGAAACTAAAGTTCTGCATTGCATACTAATGTGAACATGTTTGTATTTATCTATAGGCAAATATTGAGGCCTTTTATCATCAGTAGAATTTAATGTGCTTTTGTTATTTTGAAATGCCAAAACAGATAAAAGAACATAGAATAGACTAAAGACATTTTTTGATGTCTTATTTAAGTCAATACACTTATCATGTTCATTTAAATAGGACATAACGTCACTTGGCTATATTGTAAATGAGACATCCATATAAAAAAAAGTAAAAAACTTTTAAAAGTTTTTAACTCTTTAAAAAATATTGTTATTTTACAGATTTTCTCTGTAGTAACTAATAAAATCAAAGAAAAAAGTATTAATTTACATGTTGACTGATAAAAAGGTACAAAAATGTCATCATCGAAAATCTCTACTTTTACTGATAGTTCTTTTACAACGTGTGACTGTACAGTTACATGTTTTTACAGTATTTAAATCGGCAGATATTTGCCGTTATTTTCACCATTTATACAGTTTTTGAACGTCACAGTATTCCACCATTTTTCAACTTATTTTTTCTGGCATCCTTGCTGCCAGATTTCCTTTTCTTATACTTTTTTGTTCTTTGTTTACCTCCATTTAAACAAAGGTTGAATGAACAAAAAGAAAGAAGCATTTGCTGGTCCCAAAATGGCCCCAAAAAGGACAACATAAGAAAAACAATAAATAATAAAACAAAACATTTTACATGAGTTTTTGTTGTTTTGATTATGAAAGATTTATAGTTTCACTCCAGTTAACCTCTAATCCAGTTATTTGTTTCAGCAGCAACTAATTAGTAAAAACCATGAGTAATGTTGAAATATTTACCCACATTATAAATATTATTATATTATTAAACTAACTAAGATATAAAATGGTCTAGTTTATGTAATCATATACTGGTGCTTATTAGCAATAATATTCATTTTAGGTAACTTTTATTTGCTTGCTTATGATTATTCACCAATTCTGCAAAAGAGTGACTTCCATGTGGAATCTTTGACCTTTTACTAATTCACTTCACTAAAGGACTGATTGGAAATGCTAACAGACCGTTTATTCCTGCTCGTGGTTTAGCCACAGTGTGTACACTTCTAAGTAGCAGCAAAGAGTTCTGACTATTTTGGAAAATTATGTGCAATGGTTCTGTTTGCATTGATCATCAATAATCAGTGAATCCAGCGCGTCGCTGCCGGCCAGCACGGCTACAAGCGTGGGCTGAGACAGCAGTTAGCTGACAGGAAGGGAGGGAGGTTATTACTCAGAATTTCTACAGAAGTAATCACATGTCGATTTGAATAGGTTATGTACTGTGGGAGCCTAAAATAAAAGCTCTACCAACTGTTCTTTATTATCTGTAAATTAAACCTGTTTGTATTTATCTATAGGCAACGTTTGAGGCCTCTAACATCAGTAGAATATGTGTGGCAAGTATGGAGGCCAAATGGGTGCTATGGACACATTCATATATTGTCATTATATGTGCAAAGTTACAAGTTGCCTCCACGTTGTCTTCATGTTGGAATTTAAAAATGTATTAATACTTTGCCTATCGAAGGTTCCCGTACACACAAATGAACGCTGCTCAGACAAACTGATAATTCCAACACACATCACAGCAAGAGATGCAACAACAAAACGAGTAAAACAGGATATCAGTGCTGTAAGGGAAGCAACAAAAGAAAGCAATACAAAAGAGTCATTTTTGCTGAGTGGATTATATTTCATATTTGCAGAAAGGGAATTCTCAGAAGTCATCCCAGTGTGTTGGTGTAAATGTCAAGTCTGCACTTCCTCATAGTACTTGGAGCTGAGATGGGTGACAAAACATGTACTATCTGAATATAGACGGATATCATCACTGGGTGTCACTTGGGTGCATAACCTGTACCCTTAGATCTGGTTCTCTTCATCTTTGACTGTGGTGAATCCAGCCACCACTAACTGTCATATACAAAGACTGGATCTGACAATACATCAGGGCCTCAGAGTTGGTGAAATGTCAACAGAAGACTGTATTCTTTGTGGAAATATCGATACATCCATGTATAAATACATACATTTTGTATGTATTTATTATATATATATATTTAGGAACTTTGTGGGCCCCAATACCACACTTTTTCATTTTCATGGACCAGTAATAAAAAAAAAGTCCCCTGCTGGACCCATTTAATCATTTGGATCTGCTGGAAACAATTTTGTCTGTGTGCTCACCAGGTTTCATGGCTGTGGGAGATATATTTCTGGACACGTTAAACCTTTTAAAATGACTTCTAAGGTAAAGACGTTTTAGAAAGTGAAAATAGAAAACCCCAGACCTGGAAACGAATGAAATTCTCAAAATTTGCCTAAAATATTTTACAGAAAATAAATTTGGGTCCCTAATAGCAAGTAAGTAAACCCAGGACTAAATGTGAGGCCGTGGAGCAGCAGTGCTCTGTGGAAAGACACGACCTGAGGCTGGATGTAGAAGCTGCAGGTCAACACAGTGGCCCTCCGTCACGCTGTGATGGCAGCAGACAGACCTGACCGCTCTCTGCTGCAGCGCGCGGAGCCGCCGACAGGTGGTGTGTGTGTGCTGCATGCATAACAACGAAAACACTCTGTACCCTGCTATATTAGCCACCAAGGAGCTTCCAAACGTTAGCTAGCTAATAAAACTGTTATTCTTGAGATTTGGGAAATGACAGTTCGTGCAGGGAATTGACGGAAGCATCCTCTGTGCAAAGACCGCAACGTTTGGAATATTTGGTTTCAGTCCGTCTTTGAATTAAAACGAGGTAAGTTGTAAAATGGCGGATAGCTAACGTTAACATCCAGGGAGTTTGTCATTGATGCTGCTTTACGGGGCAGCCGACCGGGCATTTGAGATCAGTGTCACCAGGAGGCATTAACACATAAACGACGTCATCAAAATATCTCAAAATTAGCGTGAATAATACTTGCGACCTGTGGTTTCAGCTGGTGTGAAGTATGCTAGTGGTCTGGTTAGCCAGCTACAGCTAACGGCAATGCTAGCCAAGCTAGCAGCTAATGTGACGCTGAAAATGTATGAAATACCAAAGTGAATTTTAGTCGCAACATTCGTAGATCGGTAGTAATGAGCTAGTTAAAGAGATGGTGTAAAGGTATCCAACTAGACAGAGCGGTAATGCCTCGGACTAACAACATATCTCAGTCAGATTAGCTCGCATTAGCCTTAGAGCTGCTCGGCCGTCGTAGCAGAGACGGTACGTCAGGAAGAGATGAGAGTGAACAGAGTCAGCAGCCTCTCAAACATCTGTGGCTGCTTGTAGTTCGGAAGTGTACAACTGCGCCTGTCACAATTGTTGTGTGGTCAACTTGTTCAGAAATCTAAGCGACATTAGAGTTTACTATCGCACTGACCTGTCACAAATACTTAGAAGTGTGTTACACTACTTTTCTAAGGAAGTCATTAACGTTATATTGACGCAAGTCCAGTATGTTCCCTTTTATGGAGCTCAGGGTGGGAAGTCAGGTTCAAAGAAAACAATGTTTATAGTAAATTTAATGACTGGGAATGGCAGTTACAGTAAACTGCAATAGTGAAAACATATCCTCATAGTTTTCTCCCCTAAAATATCACTTACAAAGTGACACTAAAGCTATAAAGCAGTTGCATCTGAATACCTTAAGTTATTTGCTTAATTGAATGATATAACTTTACATAAAGTAGTAATTATAGCATGTTTGTGTACTAATCATAAACCCTGAGTTGCAGTAATAAACACTTTGGTCTAACTACAGCCGACAACAAGCCTCTAACTTCTCTCCACGCCCTACATGTCATGTATGTGGGTGTATCTCCAGACAGACTCCTCACCGTCCTGCTGGCTCTGTTGGAGTAGTTTGCTCTGCAGTAAGCATGAAGATGTATTTGTTTTTATAAATCTTTAAGGGAATTATGTTGCTAAATGTTTAAAAGTGCACCTTACCTATGGCATTAAAATATTACTATTCTGTTACAAATAAACCTTTAACCTTCTGTATATTTGACGTTAATTTACATGATGTTGTGATTAAACTATAACTCAACCATACGTCTCATGGATCGTAAAGCTGCTACTATTTATTTATTGTCCAATCATGTCTACAGCTCCAGGAGTGCTATCATTAGCTCATTTGTGTCACTCAGCAGGAGTTCGATTGTAAGTTGAATGTTGGTCCTTGAGGGCAGATGCCTCACCAGTCTTTCAGATACCCACATGTCAAATGGACAGTTTTATCTTTCTAAATCCACCTACCTGTATTACTCGGTACAATTTCTGCACAACTTGAGTCAAGACTTCAATTCAGGACTAACAGTTAGTGAATATTAATACAGATAACAAGATTCAAGAGTGTTTATTTGTCACATGCTCGTACTGTATGTGCAGTGAAATGCAAAGTGACTGTTCCTCAAGTCTCTGCAAAAACAGTAAGACATTAGAAAAGAACATTCTTTAAATACAGTAGAAAAACAGATAAAAGTCCCACTGTCATAAACAATATTATTATTATTAGTAGTATTATTAATAATGATAACCTGATTCTGAGTGTGACAACCAAAGTTAACTCTGCAGAATATCGGCATTCTAATATTCTAATGTACCTCATTCCTGATGTAGGAATTACTTAATGAAAGAAAGAGACCCTTCTGAAAATACTCCTACATGGCTCACAGTCCTAACAGTGCTCCATTCATATCATTTCACCACACAAAATCTGTACCAGTTTTTTCAGTTGCTTGCTTTCTACTAGTAGCTCAACCTGGTGATTAGACTTCATTTTGGCTCCATACACTTTCTATTTTGACCAGTGCAGGGCCCTTTTACAAACACTGAGTGTAAGTGTTTTGATGGAGACCAATCATTTGCTACCATAGTCCAAACTGATACCATTGAGCTTCTTTACTCTGAGTACCACTCAGTAAACCCGACAGTTGAACAGTGATATAAGAATGTGTTTTATGTGATCAGGGTTTTTCCTGCATAGAGGAATTTTTGGTGCCTTCAGTCAAAGAAAGAAACACAAACTCATTGCCTGTACTGTATGCCAATAAATCGTGCTTGCTGGCGAGCATAGTCACCCTCGTGAAGCTCTTTCTGAACCAGGAAAGACCCTAGTAATATGAAAGTACGGCATGAAAATCCTGCAATGATAGCAAATGTTTGGTATTTTTATTCGCCCCCGAAAGTGTGCTTGTTTAGGTTATCCTTGTAGTTTCAATTGTAGCATCTGGACTTGCTTGAGTTTGTCGAAGACGTTTCACCTCTCATCCAAGAGGCTTCATCAGTTCTAAACTGACTGGTTGGGAGTTCCAGATTTTATACTCTTCAGGACCCATTGTGAAAGGGAAGGACCTAACGACTCGCATTGGCTCCATTCACACCTGGCCACAACGGCCCCTAACGAACCCCATTGTGAGAGGGAACGACTCGCATATGGAGGTGAGGGGCAACACTCACCCAGCAGACTGGAGTTTCAATAGTGTTAATGGATCCTGAAGGTTCAATAGTGTTAATGGATCCTGAAGGTTCATGGATGCATGACTCGTATATAAACTGTAGTGCTTTGTTATCACCGTTGTTGATGTGAATTTAAAAGAGCTATACTGTGTTTTTGTCCAGGCTTTTATCAAACATAATATCTCTGCATGGTCATCATCACATACTGACAGGTTCACTTAGTGCAGCACATCAGTGAAACTATCTTTCAAAATGTGATACAAGCATCAAACTTGGCACAAATACTCCTTAGGGGTTACGTTTTTGAAAAATTACGCTGGCCACCTGAAATTCAAGATTTAATTTTTTGCGTATAAATTGCCTATTTTACCACAGATTCTCACTACAGTAACAGATTTAGTTGATCTTGGTGTTAAAATGTAGGTTCTCAATTATGAGGAATCCAAAAATACAACTCTAACATCTCTTTGGAGCTTCTTTCTACCATTTCTAGCCCAAAACAGTGAAAAATTAACAGGGAATACGGCATCTGCAATGATACGAAACAAAATTTTATTAAGAGTGATACATGTACATCTACAACACGTATTTCTATTGAACCCTAACC
>OMNN01045139.1:7401-19254 GCA_900302755.1 Chromis chromis
TTCCAGGCAGACCTGTCTCCTAAAATACATTTCTGATCAACGTATCTCTTGTTTTTAGTCTGTTGCTTTACTGTGGCTTCTTTTCAGTCAACCAGTCAAAGATAAGATTGGGACTCATTACCCCATGTGAAAGTGTATATTTTAACCCAACCTGTGCTGTTTTTCTAGACCGTAACAAGTAATGTTAGTGTTTAAACTTAACCAAGCCTCTACATATAGTTATCGTAGTGAAAGTGTCAACCAAAGTGTGATATTTTCATAAACCTAATCAAGGTTAGTTGAAAAACGCAAGTAAACAAGAAGATAAGAACAATGGTGCAACACAGGACACAAACCCTTTTCTCTGAGGTGAAAGTCGTGCTGCTAACTGGAAGCCTTTCCTACTACGTCACAGTCTTACCTTTATGAAAATGTGTGTCTTTCAAGATGAGATAAGAAAGTAATTTTTGGGAGACAGGGTTGTTCCAGGTCAAAGGTTTTGCAGAATAAAAATGTTTAAATCAGAGCCCCGTGAACACTCCGCCTGCATATAAAGTTTAGAAAAACTTAAGAGCATAAATATCAGCAGCACTGAGCCCTTAAATAAACAGATGGAAGTGCAAGGACAAAGTGAAAGAAGTAACTTCAAATATATAAATGAGTAAGATGTGAATAAAGAGCTAAGCTCACATAAAGCAGGTAAAAGTAAGTACAGTCAATAACTACTTGGATAAACAAGAAGGGAACTGAATGTCATACTAGAACATGACCCGTTTTACCCTCTAGACTGAATTTCTTTTTACTTTTTACATCAGCGTTCCAGTGGAGGCAGGCAGCCTCATCTCTGAAATAAAGACCACGTCTGCGAACTTAAGAAGAGATTCTTACACTTGAACATCGGCCTTGAGGGAAAAGAAGCAGATGTACTAAATCGCACAGTGAAAGCCGTGTATTTAACAAGTGAGGCAATTGTTTTGACAGCCCAGTAATTAAACTGATCACGAGATAAGCTGTGTCACGATCTGTCAAACCGAGAGTGAAGAATTGATCACACTGTAAATTCTCTTTGTGGTTATTAACCATCACAGCCGAGGCGATATCAAATCTGTATCTGAGGTTGTTTGGCTGCTTTTGATGTTTTCCACCTGGCGTCGTAAATTGTGGAACAGAAACAGAGAGAAACATTTACCATAACAGGGAAAACACTGATGTCAGACGTCTAAAGTAATAAGCATCAAAATCACCTACCACATTCAAACTAATTTATTCAAAACCCCACGTCTGAAAATTGGGAAACAGCTGCTGCTCTTCATTTATGGTTCATTTTCAATTCACCAGTGGGTCTCTGATGCTGCATGCGGAGAGTTTTAAATTAATGCAACACCATTACATCATGCTGTTTCTTCTGATACAGAGCAATTACGAAGGAACACGTGAGCATCGTGTGTGAAATATCGCAACTGTTTTGACACAGTAATGCCTGGATCACAGCAGTTTTATTGCAATGAATACGAATCCTTTTAACGCTTACGAGGCCCTGCAGTGAAGTCGATCCACATCAGTCAGCATATTTGAGGCATAATCAGAACTGTATTGTAAATAGTGAAAATGTTCATGTCCAAAATGCTTGCTGACATGAGACAAACAAGGCAAAGGACACCACAGACAGATGCTCCAATAATTTCATTATCAGCTCCGTGTGTGGGACGCCATGTAGGTTGGCTGTCGCAGGGCACTAATCATGTCTGATTAATATCCCCCTCAGCAGAACCAAGCCAGTGACATCACTGCTAATAAAGTATGCTTGTAAGCCTCCAACCTCCTACCCACAGTGCACTGCAACAACAGTGGGAGGAGGTAAGGAAATCAGCAGGACCGCCACAGGTATCCGACATGCAGCTGCTGTCGTAATTAAAAACCACCCCCTTTAAACTA
The DNA here is from genome assembly GCA_900302755.1 of Chromis chromis. Classification (NCBI taxonomy): domain Eukaryota; kingdom Metazoa; phylum Chordata; class Actinopteri; family Pomacentridae; genus Chromis; species Chromis chromis. The sequence goes on from OMNN01045139.1 coordinate 9,316, forward strand.
GATGCTCAAACTCTCCTTCTGTCATTCAAAAAAAAAACACACCCTTAACCTCCAGCTCTCCTTCTGACGTGCAAACCTCGACTGTCACGCCGTTTCGTCGCATGTCGCCGCGGCAAAAACATGTGTCCGAGAAACAACAACAGCCGGCATGACAAGCGGACATCATGTCACCCCTCTGTCCCCAACATCTGCTCGCAGAAACCCGGCCCTCTTAACTAGGCGGCGTCAAGTAACTCTGTGTTATCATCAGCACGGAGCAGCCATGCAGTAAATGACTGTCCAGCCTGGCCTCTGCTAATACAGCACCAGTTCCTGCTCCGGCTGGAAGGACCGAGATGTAATCGCTCCCGAGATGGAGGTGGGAGGCAGATGGAGGAGGAAGACAGCGGAGACAGAGACGTGTGTTTGTGTATGTAAGTTTTAGAAGTGCTGCAATCTTGCAAAACAGTCTCACACACACACACACTTAAACCTGTGTGGTTGAAGGGCGGCGAAATGCGACTAGCAGACTCTTGAGCACCAGGCTCCGTAATGGCCCGGAGGCGTGTGTGTGTTTGTGTGTGTAAATATGTGTGTGTGCGTGTCAATTCGAAAACACCCCGAGGCGAGAGAGGAGGTGAATCTCCAGATGCATCACCTCCTAAAGGCTTCCCGCTGCCTCTGTCTGCTCTCTCTTCAGACTCATAGCCGCTCTCCCTTTACTTAATCCAGTCTCACAGACGGATGCCTCACTCCATTACAAAGCTTCAGGAGGAGTGAACCAGCACAAATATTAGAACTGTCCTGCTTCAATTGAGTTGCTCTCGAATTTTCAAACACAATGCCTCAGTCGCCTGGGAGCTTGAAAACCCCTCTGCACCTCTGAGAGTTCTTTGCTGATTTGATGGTTGAAACAAGTGAAGATCTTCTCCTCCTCCTCTCAGATCTACAGATTAGAGCTATTTTAGGGGATATTAAAGGATTTTTCAGCACGGCAAATGTATTTATAAAACAACCTGGACTTGCAAGCTGAGGCGGTGACAGATTGCCTTGACAATTCCCAGAGGAGCAGACACTTACGGGTGAAGGCTCTTTCAACACACTTCCGCCTGAGCTGGGCGACAGTTTCAGAACGTCTGTTTATCTAGTTTGACAACTGCAAAGAAAAGATGCTAGAGAGCAAATTAAAGGCAGAGTCTGTGATTTTAGATTGATAGCATGTGCCAGATTTATCATGGCCGATCTCCTTTTTCTATTCATTCTCATGCACAGGATATGCTGGGATAGTGTTGTGTGAATTGATCCGGGCCACTTTGTTTCCGATTTAAAGAGTGAAGGCTGCATCCGAACAGTGCACGCACAGATTTTGACAAAAAACTGTGTTGGATTAGAATCACTCACTCTACTGCTAATTCCAATAACAGACAATGGCTGCACCATTTTAGTTATGGCAACCTGTTTTCATGTAACAAAAGCTTCACACTTAATTTTACTGTCAACTGAGCCTTCAACAACTAAACAAACTCCTTCCATTGAGGAAAACAACATAATATAGTCTGAAATGCAAAAAAGCTTAACTTTTTTGTTGTTTTGCTGCTTCCAATGTCATAAATTACCTTTCACATTATACTGTCTCAGTGGAACCCTGCTGCAATCATGTTTACAATGTCGTTGTTTTACACTGTGTTGCTGTTTTAATTAATTGCCACTTAATAATTAACAGTTAAGTCTTTGTTTCAGCGCTGTCTCCTAAAAATTGGCAGGTTATGGAGAGCTTTGTGGGTGATCAGGAGGATTTTGTAGTGGATTCACTAGGGGAATGCAATTTAGTAGTATAGGAACATTACATTTGTGAGACAGGCTTTGTTTACCATGTGTGAAGGGTATTTTTTATGGAAGGCAATGAAGCACAGCCCAATTTTTTGCAGTATTTTCAAATTGAGGCCCTGAGATTTTACTGAGACTTCCTATGTAAGGGGTCAGCCGTTATCTCCTCTTAACTGGATTTTTTGCTGATAAAGTGCACGTTTTTAACATGTTAAATTCACTGGTGATGGTGTCTAGATGTCTATCCAGGTATTTTATTGATTTCCTTACTCGCATTTCGAGTCCAAAAGTGCCTGCCGTAAGAATGCATCCAGGGCACTGCTAGATTTATTCACCATTTAATTTATTTATCATACATTTTTATGAATGTTTCACACTTGAAATATGCAGTTATTCTGCATGACATGAAAGCTCATGATTGAGGCAGCTGTGGCTGAGGAATCCCACGAATCGTAGGTTTGGTGGATTGATTTTTTTTCATTTTTTTTGGTGGTTTGACAGGTTACTAATCAGAAGGTTGAAGGTTCAAGTCACAGCAACGCCAAGTTGCCACTGCAGGGGCACCTTATCATGGCCGACCCTTGCACTCTGACCCCAACTGGGATATACGAAGAGAGAATTTCACGTTGCTGTATTTGTGACAATAAAGGCTTCTTCTTCTGGATCCTCTGCTTCTCTTGTACACACTGGAGTGCCATTGGTAAAGACACTGCACCCAAAGTGGCTGCCCACTTGGGTTGCGTGAATGTGTGTAAACTGGCAAAGCACTCTTTCAATTTGGTGACAAACTCTATTTAAGGGAAGTCTGTTTAACAGGTGCCACAGTAATACAACACACTTTCCAGCTACACAACTGTCAAAGAAAGACTGTCAGATATCTCAATCATAACAGAGTCTGAGCTGAGAGAGCTGAGCTGCAAATTAAACTGTTATATGGAAATCATGTTTATTTATCTATTTTGGTGACATTTCTTTAACAGCTCACAGTGGAGACAACCAAACAAGGAAATATTTGGGTAACTAAATATTGCAGCAAAACAGCAAAAGCACAAACAAATGCTAAGACTTGGTTGCCTGAGAGCCAAAAAGTGCATCAGATGGGAATGTACACCCCGCTGAAGTGCTATCCCTCCTCAGCCACGCTTTTTCCATATTTATCTCTGGGAAAAGGCGGACGATGACACCCAGCAGGCTCTGGCATTCGTCGAGATGATTAAAATGTTCATTAACACTGATCCGTCCAGGTGATGAAATCTGTCACGCACCCCTGCTGCGGCCACATGGAATCGCCTGTGAGATATGACACCGCAGACGCATATATCTACGCATACACACACACACACAACCCACCACACTCCGGCGTTGACCACCTGGCCCCACCTGTGACAAACAATATGCAATGTCACCTCTCTCGTGCCAGGTAAATAAATAGTGTCTGTTGAATTAATTGTCTGTGTGCGCGCACAAACAGACCACCCTCTGCTGAATAAATGAAAGTCCCTCACACCTTTGAGCCGGTAAACATGCCCAATCTGTTGGATTAAGACCTGAAAGGCTAAACAATGTGAGCTGCAGCCCGGCTTCTCTTGTTGTGATCTGAGGCTGTGGCTGAGTGTGTGGGCTCAATTAAGCTCAATTCGCATAGAGAATGACTCATCATTTGCTCTTTTACGGTCGGCCTACTGGGACGTAAATAACTTTATAACATAAACCACTTACACACCAGTTACAACAGTTTCATATCCACCTACAGTCACTAATGGACAGTTTAATTTAGGCTTCTCCAAACACACACACACGTCCATATCTCACCTACACTCACTCAAGGGGACACCAGACTCGAAAAGACAATTAACACAAATACTGTATACTGTGTAAATGTGCACACATACGCACATTTGCACAGAGAAAAAAAAACACATACCTACACACATTGTTTAATTATGACTCCCCTCTTGTCACTGTGACCTGCTTTTCTCACATTAACCCCCCAAACACACTCAGCTACTCATTAGTCAACAAGTAATGAAAATCCTCCTCCGTACACACAACATAACAGGTCAACTTGAGAAAACAGTAGAGTACACGCACGCATCCCAAAGTTTTTATCAACACACCTCCGCACTTTTATGCACACACGAGGGAGGTTTAAGACAACAACACGGGATATACACATGCAGACACACACATACACACCCAGCTGTCAGCTCATAGCAGGATGCCCGACCTCCCCGAGGCCCTACAAGGGCAAAGTGGAGCACGCAGAGGGACAATAAATGCAGATCTATGTGCGTAATGAATAAGTTACACACTCCTATTAGAGCAGGCAGCAGTGACAAATGCCTCTCATTCACTCATTAGGCCACGGGCTGTCAGAGGAAGCAGGAGAGGCCACGGCGCAGCGGGGGAAGCTTATTGGGTTTTAAACGGCCATGTAATCCATTTCCTTATTGGAGATGAATAAGCTGCTGTCCGCTGCAGGTTTATTTATGGACGAATTAAACACGTACGCAGAGACAGGCAAAACGCAGGAGGAATCAAAGTGCAGGTCTGCCAGGGAAAACACAGGTGAGAGGGGAGAACAAGGAAAAAACAGACAAATAAAAAGACAGCGTCTGTAGGAAAGATTGAAACAAACCAAAAAATGAATCCTCACGTTATCAATTTTTTATAAGATAAGATTTGACCTTCCCGTTTTTGCTGCTTCTGCAAAAAAAAGGGGTTTTAATGTAATGGAATAATGAACTGTGTAGATAAAAATGAAAGGAAATAAAAATATCACCAAGCTCTTGACAAGAAAATGGAAGAGAGGGAATTCCGTCTCGCAAGACTTACCGCCCTCCGACCCTTTATCGATCTCCTCGAGTGTCCTCACCATTCCCAGCCAGCACTTAACAGGTTAATAACACCTGATCCTATCTACGCCTGGCAGGCCAATCTTTTTTATATACAGCACTGCAGGCCAATTTCAGCCGACCGTGTGGAGCAATCAGCCATCTTCGAGGGAGAAGGTGAAGCCCGTTTTTCCCAGATCTGGTGACCATACCCCCTTTGGGAGATCGTCCCCCGGGGAAAGCAGTCAGTCAAACACCAGTCGGCCATTAAACATCCTTCTCGGAGAATGAAACGCTTTGAAGCATTATCACCGGAGAGACAAAGAGCTTCCACTTGGACTGAGACAGCCCGAGCTCTCTGGGAAGACTAATGTTTTTTAATCCAGTTGGTGCCCTTATTTCTAATCCCGACCTTCTATCATTGCACCAAGTGACCTCAAGCAACAGCACTCTATCACAAGTCACAGTGTCCTTAACCCTTCCTGTTTCTCACACTGGCAGCTCAGTTAGGACGATGGACTGCCACCATTAGAGCTCTTCTTCGTTTCCCAGACACTTCTAATCCAAGACAGAAAGAAGATAAACTGTGAAGGGGTTTTCCCTGGTCATCTTAAAGAATACAGTTAATCAAAGAAAGGAATCAACAAAATTATCGACAATTTAGAAATAAGGATAGCCGACCTGAAAGAGAAACACTACTGAATGAGAAGATGAGATACATCTGTCTGGTAATAAGAGTGATAACAGACATAAAGATAAAACCAGTGTGTGGAATTTCACATAAAAGACAACATGTGAATCGTGTTTTGATGTCAGATTGTCAGCTTCAATAGGAGAAATGCTTTTCTTTACATAACAATGTTTTCAGTTGATTACCCCTGCTGCCGGGCCAAACGAAACAGCAATATTTGATGTAACATCAACCAAAACCAAAGGGACTCACCTCAGTTTGCATTAATGAACCTGTGTCAAGGGCAACTGCAAACATCCATCACCCAACTAAACCCAACCCACCCAAAAAGAGTAAGGCAGAACAAACTGTTGCAGTATCAACACAGAAATGCGTCACAGATATTAAGGAGACATAACTAGACAAGAAGTCGTCAGGTCCAGTCAGTTGGACTATATTTCTATATAGCAGTATTGCCATAGTCAGGATGTCAAATGTGTAACATCTACATAGATTTAAGCATTTATTCCTTTAGCTCTCATCATGTGTAGCTTCAGAATCATGAATATTGTTCTGTTGAGTTAAGTCTATAGGTTTAGACTGTGCTTCAAATCAAGTCTACTTATCTTTGGATCTGTTTGGATCTAATCTGACTTTACTCCAGTCCCTTTCATATTTGGTCTCTATTAGGGGTGTAACAGTGCATATACTTGTCTCAAACCTTTATGTACATGATGTTCGCCCCTGTATGACATTTCCTGGGTTTAGTACACTCTGTGAGCCAAACAGTTACTGTTAAAAGACTATTTATGTTGACATACTTGCATTAGAGGAAGGTTTGGCAGTGCACTAGTTGCTGCCCAACAGCTACAGTATGCTAGCAGGTTCACCATTAAGGCTGGGCAGACACTGTGTCAGGTTTATTAAACATGTACAACAAGTTAACTCACACAACATATTGCGTTTGAGTTTCAATCAGCCTTCCTGCAGCCAGAATCTGCAACTTCTCTGCTCATACTGTACAGGTTAATCAACATTTGGAGTGTAAGAAACAAGCCTCTGGTCACTTTTTCACAGTTCCAATAAACTGTTTAAAGATGAAATTGCACTGCAGCTTTAAATGTTATTTTCAAAAATTATACTTTAATTGCAATTATGTTGTGCTTCTCTTGATAACCATAGAGTAAACCCTTCTCTTTTTTATGTATCTGAACCGTTATAGTAAGAATTATGGCCAAATGTTTTGAAAATAAGTAAAAGAAATGGTATGTTTTTATTTATTCTTTTTTTTTTTTCATTGGTTTTCTCTGCTGTACCAAAAATCTACCGCACCATGACTTTAAAACCATGAATTTTGTGTACCAATACACTCCCAGTCTGGGTTTTTGAAGTTACGCAGGTCGGGCTCAGGTAGATTTCTTTAGGTCTGAGCTGCATCAGGTTCAAAACAGCGAAAGGGGCAGAGAGTCGAGATGATGAAACTGAGTGTAGGAATTCAGCATCTGGGTAAACAAATGCATTTTATCGTGTCTCATGTGACAAAATTTTTTAAAACCAAAGCCTCAACCAGCTTTCACTGTCAATATCAGAATGCACTGTGGGGAGATTATTTGAAAAGCATTGCAAGGAACTGACGCCTTATCATCTGAACAAGTATAATCAATAGTTTAGGTGTGTAAGAGACATAGAGGGATGCTGATTTATGTTGAAAAACCTGTGCAAGCTTATTACATCGGTGCATAGCTTCAAGGAGCTGTGTAAAATTGTGTTGGTCTGAATGTGTGTGATAAATCTGCATGCAGCTCGGTGTCTCTCCCCGGAGATTTCTCTTCATCTAACTGTGCTTTACAGTAAACATGACCATCACTGTTAAACTACAAGTCCTCTGGGGTTCAGCTAATGGTTTCTCTTAATGACATGCTCACACATTCATATGCACACCTTTTTAAAGCACTTATGCTCATATGACGCACTTGGTATGCTAATGTCGCATGTAAGGTATACGTACATCCTGTCCTCCACTTTAGCGACACATGCAGATTTCCAAATTAAGATTCATGCATGTGTTATGAACTGTAATCAACGTCGGTATTAAGAGCACCCAGCAACACGAGCACACTGCTGCCTCATATGCAAGTATAAGCAGTGACGGGATATCCCCCAAACAAACAGGGACAGACGGCATCACACACAGAAACAATAATTATCACTTCTCTGAAACAGAGGGAAAGGAAAAAACGTCTTTTGTGGGATGTCAGTGGGTCTGACGGCGCCTGAGGAGCGTTCGAGAGATCACGTCTGCGGCGCTATCATTAGACAGGAGGGGTTTCAAACAGGCAGCGCACTGATCGCGGGGAAGCGAGCTGACAGCACATGAAAAAGGGGTGCTTGTGTATCATTTCAACCCTCCCGCGATTGTTGCTCACCCTAAACTGCTCACACATTATTCCTTCTTCCCCGCTCTGAACACACACACTCACAGCACACACACACACACACACACACACACACACCAGCAGACTCTGGTAGTCGACATCAAAGTATGATGGAACGAGGCACATCATTAGCAGGAGAAGACAGAGGCGAAGGAGGATGAAATCATTTAGACGCCGCTGTGGAGAGGGAATTACTATGCCTGTCGGGACGAGGGGAGCGCGGATGGAAGGAGAGGGGAAGACAAGAGGGAGGAAGGAGGGGGTGAAAGGGAGCGAGAGAGGGTAATAATGAAGAGGGAATGAAAAGTCAACATGAGCAAGTGAGATGATGAGTGGTGGTAAAAACGAGAAGCAAAAAAAAGCAAACATAGAGGAAGATAGAAACTCTAAGAGAAAAGCCAGATGACAAAACCGCACAGACTTTTTTAAAGACTGTGGAGCTGAGCTGGATGGTGGCTATTTCCTGATAATACATTCATGTTTTCATCGGTGAGGGAATCACTATTTCTCTTTACAATCATCTTCCATCCTCATTGTTCCTCCCTGCAGTGCTCTCCGGTGTCAGCGGGCCAGGCGGGCCTGTTTGACAGGCTGAACACAGTAATTGCCGAGAACCAGAGAGATGAAATGTGAAGCCGTTGTGATGTTTTAAACATGCCGCTGTTGTAGGCCGAACCTGCTCAGGTCTGTGCCTGGTTAACAACTGGGGGGGCTGTCAGCGCTCCTGACAACATTATCTGGCTCTTTGAACTCCTCTGAATAATTGCATCCTTTTCATAACAGATATCATAAAGGTTTTTCAATCACTGGCGGCTCCAGCTTTTGTATCCGTCTTGAAGGAAAACAGTGTTTTTGGAGAAGGCTGTTGGTAAATTTTGCACGATAAAGAGAAACATCCCAGTTTCCTACAGCTTGCATCTTGTGTCAGCAGCTTTGGCCACCACTCCTCTCGTTAAGGATAACACTGTATTAACTGAGCTAATTGCTGAGATGTGGGAACAAAGCAACAAACTCGAATGATCTTACAGGCTTGCCAAACAAAGGTGAATCATCAAATTAATCTGATCACAGCAGGAGTGGGCGATATGACAGTGATCAGTGCTTTTTTTGTAGGAAACTGTACTGTTAGATAATCACAACTTGAAATTCAGTAATTTCATTACAGTTATTAATCCCAGCAAAGCTTCATTACTTCAACACAGGGGGGCATTCTAGTTAGCTGTCTCACCTGCTGCTGTATCAAGATATGAGGTTTGGGAAATGCACTTCTCTGTAAATCAGAAGTTGTGCTATTCACATTGTTGGTCCTCTTAGCTGCTACCAAGCCAACAGTAGCATTGCCTATATTTTGTTGGTAAGCTTAGGTATAATGATGACCGAAGCCTTTGATATATATAGTTTAATTATAAGGATGGGACGTCAGATGTGCTGTGCGCATTCACCATCGCTAAGCTAAAGTTAGAGGATGATCCATAAATACCTCCGTATAGCGTGGGAAGGTTGGGTTTTCTATTTCCACACATGTATTTAACATGTGTGGAAACAATGTGCAGCTGACGCGTGGGTGTGTCGTTTAAAAGGCTCCTCTGATGAAGCTGGTCTGAGTAATCAATTAACAGTTAAGTAGAGTTAGCTTTAATACCATTACGCCACATGTTAGGAGGTTTCCTTGGTGAGCTCATAAGTTAATCACAGCGTGCTAACAATACATCCATCAATATAAATAGGAAGATAAAATAGAAAGTACCATAAATCTCAAAGACCAGATACAAACAATTAATAAACCCACAGTCCACAATGGTCTGTGCAGGGGGATGCAATAACCCGAAACTGGTCTTTAAGATGTTAAAAGTTAACGAAGTAGTTAAATAAGCTAATTAGTGAATCATTCTTGCAAAGTAAAATGTTACGACTGACATATATTTGTCTACCATCAGACATGAAATGGTATTTATACCAAGGTATATCTATCTAGATCTCAATCCTGAGATATAAATTATAACATTAGTGCATGTAACCTAACATGCTCAATGGAGAGATTTTGTCTGCTGCATCATGGGACTGTTTTTTTTATCACACAGAAATGATGGCAAAAATTAAAAGACCAAAGTTGCAATAAAGATTTCTTGAGAATTGTCCTTAAAAAGAATCAATAGATGAGCACACTATCACCAAAGCCCATTCTTCTTTTAGA
>OMNN01045150.1:11641-24173 GCA_900302755.1 Chromis chromis
GGTTTAAACTTGTTCTGTAGATCTCAGGTTACGTTTCCTGACTTAGTGAGTGTTAACAGCGATGCAAAGTTTGGTTTGTCAGCGTCCTAAATTAGTCATCTTTAAGTGGTAAGCTTTGTGTAGGCCACAGCTGATCAATCATAACGGATCAATAATGTTACTATAGTCTTTTGACTGCTGCTGTCTTGACATGCTTCGTTAATGATCAGCAGATAGAAATTACACTAAGCTAAAGTTAGACCACAGAACACTGTTACTGATGAGTGTGTGTTCTCTCAGTTCAATAAATGAAGCACAGTTCAGTTATGTGAGTTCATATCACTGTTCTTTGGTTCAGTGTCAGACTGTGGACTGTTTTTAGTAGCTTCTGTTCATTTTACTGAGAAAACATCTATTGAAACGATTCTCCTTCAGAAAAAGTATCATGGCTGAGGGCTACTCACCATCACATGAGCATCCACACTGAAGCCCTGAGGTGAGGGATAGTTTTCTGCTGCTATTTAATGTAAAACAGTACAGCAGACTGTTTCTCTACAGCTGAGCTGAAGGAACAGTGTATTGTGTGTAGCTCATCTGATAGGAGTGCTGTTTCTTTTCCTTTTTCTCTATAGCTTACACAGAGCCAGCCCTGTTCAATGTGATGCCCTAGGCAAGATTTTGAATGGCCCCCCTCTGTCAGTGATTCACGTGCTGTAGCAAGTGCCGTAGATAATAAACGCTTGAATCAGACAGTACTTAGCAAAGCATTAAGCGCTTCACACACGTCACACTTCAACCCACCCAGTTCATTGATCAACTGCAGGTAGTCATGCAGCGATCGCAGAGCCAATCACAGGACTGAACTGTCGTGCTGCAATGCACCATGGGAGTTCAGGGTTATGAACGTTTTTGGTACCCTGAGTGAGAAGAGTAGCGGGGTTTATGACTACCTGCCACTGGTCTACATATCTAAGTATGATTTCTGGGGTGTTTCCAAGTGCAAGTACTAACAGAACTTATTTTGGGAGATGTCAAAAGAAACCCTTCTTATGATTTTATTTTTAAACTACCTTGCAGTTCTGTTAAATTTAAAACCATTAAATATGAATAATTTACCAGTTTGGTGGCGCACCAATATGTTCCCAAATTTTGGTGCCCCCTGGAGGCTATGGCGCCCCTAGCATTTGCCTATATTGCCTATTGGAAGGGCCGGCCCTGAGCTTATATTATGATACTTTAGAATAGAACAAACAAGAATAAAGGTTATTGTCCATGTAAAGCAGTAAAATGTTCTTTGGTCTCATCCAGGAAAACATTTCCATAGGATTAAAAAATATGACATGAAAGTGTGATCACTTTCCACTGTATTACATTCATACCTGTGGTGTGTACACTCTCATATTTAATTTTACTGTAGTTTGTTGACAACAGTAACTGCAGTTGGAATTATAGAACCTTTGTAGATCTTGTTCTCACTGTTACAGTGTTTTTTCCTTCCAGCCATGATGTGGATCATTGGGAACAGCTACGGCTGATGTGGGCTGTGAGCGACAGCAACCATGAGCATTTGTGGTTGTCTGAGGTGGAAGAGTCTTCTTCACTTCTTCATCCAGTCCGTATGAGGACGAACAGTACCCAATGTCCTCCTCACCCCCTGCAGTGAAAATGACCGGAGGATGTCTCAAACCTTGTCACAGCAGTGATGGAGGACCTGCACCACCTCCACCTGCAGCATCCAGACATGAAGATCATCTTCTCTGACACCATGCAAGAGATGCAGGTGGAAGGTTGGAACCAATCCAGGGAAGACTGACAGGTTCACAGGTTTGTTAACAGGCTATATGCTCATGTTCTGAATGTACAGACTGCTGCACTATAAGCCATGTATGGAGTATTTGTTTATATTTTGGTTTCTCATGTGTTTTTTTTTTTTTACCTTAATTTATACTTTTTAGTAGAAATTATGTTGTGCTGCAGATTCAGCTCCCTCTCTTCATAATAACCACTTGTCTTGTGACTGTGAAGTATTTACACTTTCCTTTAAGCTGGGCAACACATTATTTATTGCATCCATTTATTACATACTTTAACACATCTTTCCAGTTCAGAATGATTAAATATTGTAGTTTAAATATGCAGTAAAAGTATTAATGAAGCTCTTGCCCTAAATGTGTTGATGTTTTATGCTGCATATCTACTATACATTTTAACAATGGCAACATGTATTGTTATTATACAACAACAGTAGAGAGGAAGTTAAAGGCAAGAAATGGAACCTCTGAATACTGAGAACAGAGAATAATAAACTGCTGAAAGAGTTGGTCTGTGCTTCCATCAGAGGAAGCTGAACTGGAAGTGGTTAACCGAGGATGTCGTCCATTTGGTCTCCTTCTTTACAATCAGATGAACGGCACCAGGTGAAATCTTCCTTCTGTTGGCTCCGGTCAGAAGATCCTCACAGTGAAAGAAGACGCACCTTACTTGAAGAGAGATGACGCAGTTTTAGCATCAACAACCCAGATTCATTACAGAGTAACACTGGAAAGATTTCCGATTGTAGTTGCTTCACATTTAGGTGAGAGAATTTGTTTTCTTCAGCTTATCTGTGCTTCAGTTTAAATTTGATATTTAACTGCAGTAACAACAACTTTACTCATAATCTGGGTGTTTAATCTTCCAAACTACACCGCAGTAAGAAATATTACAGCATGTAGGCATGATAGGCGAAACAAGCTTTAGCTTCTGCCTATTCCATTTCAGACTTGATGTTTATTTATGTCTTTATCTGTTAAATGTTTAAATGTCTGAATAAAATAAATAAATCTGAATCTGTGAATCAGTTGAAGCTGTACATCAAATTTCAGAAAGAATGTCTATGATAAATAATATATTAATTTACTTATTCTGCATTCTCTATAACAAACATGTAAGTGGAGTCAAACACCTCAACAGGTAAACTGAGGATCTGTTCACAAAATGTAGTAAAGTTACTGCTTTCAGTTTTTCCTGTCCAGCAGTTTAATCTGACATCTACACAGTCTGTGGTTTGTCATTAAACAACCGGCTGTACAGCAGCACGTTAACAATTAGAGGGTAGATCAACTGTTACCTCCTGTTTAACTATAGGGACACAGCAGGTATTCAGTGCTACTGACAACATAGAACCTTAACGTTACTCTCTTAATCACGTTTAACTTTTATTAACTTAATGTACCACATTACACTAACACAACACACTTAAGCCTGGTTACATCAAACACAACACAAAAATGTGTTGGCTATGACTGATCAGCTTGGTTAGTGTGGTGATTCTAACTCTCTTCTGTGGTCAACACACACAGAAATAAACTGCACCAACTTCTGGGGTGCACTGCACACATTATGTCTTAACATGTGCTAAGTTTGCATATAAAGTGTAATGAAAATGAAAAATGAACATTTACTTACCAAACGAACCGTCAGACTCCTTTCAGTGTCTGCTGGTACAATCAGCCGAAGGTCCGAATTAGGGTAAACTGAAAACTGATTAAAACAAGCCAAGAGAGAGTAAAACTGTGGAAAATGTGCTGCTGCTCCACTGATAAATAACAACAAACTAACAGTTAATTAATAATAAGGATGAGACCTGAGTTCATGAGAAGGAGGGTCATGGCTGTCTTGTCCATACAACCTGACCAGACTGTCAATCAAGCAACCACGCTTCCGGGTTGGTTTCACTTTTCAGGGCCGTTTGCTACGTCCATCTTTCTTATACAGTCTATGGTATGTACCTAATGGAAATAAAGGTAGACAAAGCTTGCTTTGAGGAATGTGTCATATGTCCACAAATAAATGATTGTTTGTAAATGATTTTTTTTTTTTTCTGGCTCAAAACAGATTCCTTTGGACTTTGAATATCAACCACTTAATCATATAGAGGAAGCCAGCAAAGTGCGCTTCATATTTAGTTTGTAGAGATGTCAGTAATTTTATTTAAACTTTCATCTTTGAAGTCTCTATAAGTTAACACAAATTAATTGTATTTTCTGTGTTCTCCCACTATCACTCTGTCTCTCTCTCACACACACATTAAAATGCACATCGTCCATACAGCCATTCATGCAGTGTCTTATGTTTGCCTGTAGACAAGCAGAAAGACACACAAACACATATATATCCCATTCCACTTGAGAACACATATAGAGCATGAGAGAAAATGTGTACAGCAATTTTACAAAATAAGAAGTCCAGCACATGTCCTCCCCCTCCACAGCCTTTGGGTAAAAACAGTTCAGGGATTCCATTAGCTCTTCCATTCACAGAAAACACATGTCCATTTGCTCTGGATCCTTTGTTGTGAAGAAAGCCAAGCTGTATTTTTTTGTTCGTTTTTTTCCACCTCCTGTCCATTTACTGTGCTCTGTCCAGGACCAGCAACACTGACAGAGAGAGAAGAGAAGCAGCCTTGCAAGTGATTTATTCCGCATTGAATTCAAAAGATTGTCATCATTATGCTGGAATGTCTTACTACAATCATGCTGAGATAGTGGTGCTATACTTTAGAGTCTCGAAAACCATCTTCAAGAACCCACTTCTGTTTCTGGTTCTCGTTGTTCTTCATCTAAAAAAAGTACAAGATGATTTGTTTTAAATTCTACTTACTAGATCGAAGCTAAGTTAAACCCTGTGAAAATATTGAGATTCTTGGTAAAGGCACAATATTCAGTCATGAGGAAAGAGCACACTACTACTATTGTTTCCTGTTGAAGCCTATCTGCTTTTGATGCTTTTTTGTTGTTTGTTTCTTGGTTTTGTTTGAAGCCCTGATAAGACAAGTAGCCCACATTTTTCCTAACCATAAGTTGCTGTCACTGTAATGTAATATTTTGTCCTCAAAAAATGATTCTTCGAGGAAGAAAAATATTTTGCTTGAACCTATTAGATTTATTACTCTGCTCTGCAACTATATAATCTAATGTTGTGTATTATTGCAGCCTTTTGTCGTTCTGGCTATTGTTTAATCAGCAGTAATATGCAAGAGAGGAAAAACATTGCAAGAGACAAGTTTTAAAGGAGAGGTTAGATTTCTAAAGATTAACTTTGGAAAATACCTATTTGAATTTGTCAACAACCTTATGCTACCACTTTCATGTTTACATATAAATCTGTTGTTTTGAAGAGTGAACAGTTGGTTTGTTTACTGCCTGTCTAAAAATCTGAGTACTTATGTTGATTGGTCTGCTTATTGATGTGCTCAACCATTAATTTGAATGATGTCAGAAGCTTATGGAAATAAGGTCCAAGAGAACTCCCTCTAATTCACATCTGACTACATACAAACACACTCAGTCACCAGAAAAATATTAACTCATTTGCAAATGTCTCTACCAAAGACAGTTCCAGTTCCATGACTGCTTTGCAAGAGAGCATGACAAACAATGGCCTTCAAGATCAGTCACTATGACTGGATGGCCTGTATAAAAGCCACAAGTTTACAGTAATCCCTCGCCATATCGCGGTTCACTGTTCGTGGCCTCACTGTATCGCGGATTTTTAAATTCTATATATATCAACCAGCTCACTGTGTTCTGGGCACTTCGACTCCAGCGTATAGCATGCATTCAGCATCTCTCCTTGTCCATTTCACATCGACGTCTGATCGCTGCCCATAGTGTTGCTCACACTCAGCGAGTGTGGGGAGGGTTTATAAAGCCTTAAAATGTATATAAATAATAAAATAAATATAAGGTCGCTACTTCGCGGATTTCGCCTATCGCGGGGGGGCTCTGGAACCTATCCCCCGTGACAGGCGAGGGATTACTGTATAGTTAAACAGTGAAATGCCTTGAACAGAGAGAAACATCATAAGAATGTTGCTAAGGCAGGCCTATCAAGATAAACAGAGATCAGGAAACCCTGGCCACAATGAAGAGTTACACAAACACAGAATGTGTCTTTGTCTACTTGTGTAGATCAAATACAGCAGACAACCATTCATCGATCCATTATCTGTACACCGCTTTATCCTCTGTAGGGTCCTGGGGAGTCTATCCCAGCTGACCTAGGGCGAAGGCAGGGGACACCCTGGACAGGTCACCAGTCTGTCACAGGCAGATAACCACATAACTGCTAAATGTGTTGGGATTCAGTATCCCTACAAATTATGCCTATATCCAATGTTTTACATGTCATGATCTAAACCCAGTTTTAACATTTAGTACAGGCAGTATTGTTTGCTTTATGCATTGAGACTGAAAATAAAAGTGGAGAGCATAGATTGGTGGATGGCATACGGAGGGCTTAATTTTCCCACAATTAATTATCATCTTTTTAAACCACATTAAAACCACATTTTTTACTACCTTTTTTACTCAGACATGCTGATGCCTACACAATGGCAAAACTGAATAAAATATATATAATATCTGCATGTGGAAATTGAAGAGACATTTCATCGGATACACAAATAAAATGCTGTTGTAATTCTGATGGTACCATATACCATATACACTACAGTAATTTTTGCAGAATTTACTTTTATTTTATAACTAATCCCAGTTTGTGTAATGCAAGATATCTTCCACACAATGTGATTAACCCTGGAACATTTTGTTGCAACAAAAACAACAAAAAATAACAAAATGTTATTCCTACTATTGTACAGTCCATGAACAAGATCCACTAAGCCATTTGAAAACGAAGGTTCCCATTTGACTATAATGCCAAGGCTGTGGTTTGGTGCTTGATTAACCAGCAGACCACTTTTTGGACTCATGGGTCAAAACAGATTATTAAAATGAGGTTGGGTAGATTTTGTTTACCTACAGATGTTGTTCTTTCACTACAGAGAGTACAGAAATTAATAGGTCAATTAGAACCTATTAGTATCAAAGTTCATACAATATCATATACTTTTTAAATTCCATACCAAGTTAAACCATGAACCTAATAATACAGGTGGTGTGTGAGAAAATCGAATTACACCTAGATTTAAGATGTCCCTCCTGTTGGTCATATTATTTGAAGGATTAAGGCTGTCTACAGGCCAGAAATTGGCTTCTGTTTTATGTGTACTTTACACCTGTAAACACTGCCCGAAGTCTTCTGTGTCCACCATGTGAATGTGCTCCAGTGCTTAAGGCTGGTACCTTGCTTGTAGAGTCAACAGCCTCAATATAATCTTTGTCAGGTAGACTGAGAAGAATAATTAAATAATAAAGTAACGCATGCACCACCTTCCACTTCTTTTACACTTTTCAGCAAACAAGGCCTACCTCTCTGGACAACACAGTACAGAATTTAGCTTCACTTCGGTTTGCTGTAACTCTAACAAAGCTAGTTCCTGCTAGCATGTGACAAACAATACTGGACATGTCAATATTGGAAAACCCTGAATTCCCCTGAATTAAAGCCAGACTTGCCACAAGCCCACCCCAACCTCCACACGTTTTTACTTTGTGCCTCACTAAATACTGTAAGAGGCATGACTATTTAATTACTGCATTGGCACTGAACATAATTCCTGAGAATTCAACTGTCCAATATAGTATATAATTTATAGGGACACCTACAGGAGTTCTAGATATTGACTGCTCTCAATGTGATACTAACTGTTGACCAAACCTACACTTGCTGTCTTCACCACTAGTTGTCTTCAAAAGTATGTTTTGAGTCTGTCTAGGGAATTGGAGCTGGAGCTAATCTAAACTTGGTTCTTACAACTGATACTCATCCCAGGCTACATAAGCCTTAATTAACCAAATATTAACTTAATGCTTGCGCTTCAGTTATTTAATATATTGTAAATGAGAAGCTCCTCTGCAATTCTAACTTTTGCATAAAGTATTTGATAAACATGTTGAATAATAGTGTGTAATTTTTAACATCAGCTGCATGTATTATCAGGGCTTGTAATATGCAGTTTGGAAAGCATGGTGACATCAGTGGTCATTTTTTACCTGATTTTCTTTTAAAGACAGTTACATTGTACATGCTCACAGGCGCTGTGAGAATATTGTACACATAAATTTGACTACATTTTGTTTTTGAAAAATTATTGAGTTCTAATTAACATCTGTTCCTTACTTACCTTAAATTAACAGCATAGAGTATAATAATAATACAGAGGTTTAGAAGAGCCAAACTTTTTTTTATCTTTAAATAAAAGGAAAGTTTGGTTTGCAGTGCAAATGTGGGTAACTGCACATACACTTAATAATTATTGACAAGCAGTGCAACATGTTTGCAAGCTCATAGATATGGCTGTCAGAGAAAGATTTCAACATAACAGTAAATAACAAACTTTACAAAAGTACACTCAGAGTGAAATTTAAACCAAAAGAGCATTACCTTATGATGATGTAATTTAATTCTGTTCATTAGCTGAGTGAGCTTTAGTCACAAGATCAAATGAAATCTGTTTTAGTTACCCACTGTTTTTGCACTGGGACACTTTTTCTTTTCTTTTTTTGTTTGTTTGTTTTGTTTAATTGTACAAGCAAATAAAAGTTGTGTTGTATTCACATGCAAAAGGTTAGATAACTGAAGATAAGAAAAAGACAGATTATTTCCCATCATGTTATAGTCACCAAAGTCTTTTAAACAAACTTGGACTTAGAAGTACCATACCTTAACTTACTCTTAATTCTGTATTATTTTTGTCTATACCTATTGTGTATGCATGAATACAGCAAAAGTGTGTGTGTGTGTGTGTGTGTGCGTGTGTGTGTGTGTGTGTATTCATACATTATATATTAAATTGTATTTACATTGTAAAGACACCCAGTGCTACTCATTCCAAAACAGGATTTATACAAATGAACATTCCTCTATTTTCATTGCTGTACACAACCATGGTATTTTTCTAAGAAATCAGTGGTGCTGATGCACATGCTCATTACTGCCACCTTAGTGGACATAGTAAAGCCAATAGACCAAGTTAAAGAAAGTGAATGTGATTGGGAAGACAACACGGGACCACTTGTCAATGGCATTGACATCTGTGAGGTCAGGGATCTTGACTTTGAGCTGTGAGGCCCTCCTCCTCAAGCGACCCTTTTTATGACCCATTGGCCGGTCAATTGCTGGTCGTCCATACAGGTCTCGGCTCGTCATGGGCTTGCGGTACTGTATGCTTGCGCTGTCATAAGAGAACATTGTAGCCCGAGGGTCATTGAGAGCGCCCATCATATCTGCTCCACCCATCTCACTGGTTAGGTTGGTCAGGAGAATGTTGCCATGAGCATCAACCTTAGGAAGGAGGTTATCAGATTTTATTAAATTAATTTAGTAACCAAAACCCAAATAGACAGCAAAATCATTTGTATGTAGTGGTGGTGTAGCATACTCATTTTCATTCTTTTTTCATTATTAACACAACTACTTCTGTCACTTTACTGTCAACACTTGGCAATGGCAAGATAACAAGTCTTATGACCGAGTTAGTTTGAGTACGTTTGAATTATATTAATCTGAATGAATTTATGACTCAAATTTAAGTGTTTTACTCTTTGGTGGGTGAGTGAAACTTGCTGCCAAATAATGCAGAATGGGTAGCCTTATACAGCAATGCAATAATAGCCAAATGCCATTTTGGGGGAATAAAACTACACAAATGCTCTCTCCCACCTGCACTTTGTTGCTCTCCAGTCTGCCTTTTTCATTGTTGGACTTGGCAGCCTTTTCTGCCACCTTCTTCTGCAGGTGAGGACCACGGCCAAAGAAGATGTAGTTGACAAAGGCATATTCCAGCAAGGCCAGAAAGACAAAGACAAAGCAACCCATGAGGTAAATGTCAATGGCCTTGACATACGGGATCTTGGGTAGCGTCTCCCTAAGGTGGGTATTGATGGTGGTCATGGTCAGCACGGTGGTTATACCTGCAGGCAAGGAGACCATGGTTAGAAGGATGCCTTTCAGCAATAACGCTTATTGATCGAGAAGAAGGAAGAATTACAAAGCAGCCATTGAATACAGTCTATATACATTATACACCATACACTTTTAAAAGGATTAGTGACCATTTTCACTGACTTGCACTGATCGCATATCTGGCTGTACTAGCCTGAAACTTGGTGCAGTAAAAAACAATCCCGACTTATAGTTGTAGTAGTGGCACGGCTCTGGGGAAATGTACGTAATACGTTATGTTGTTAAAAATGCTCTGAACCATTAGACATGGACAAGGGGACCTCTCAGGGTGTCCTATGGGGTCTGGCACCAGGACGTTGGCAGTGGATCCTTTGGGTACTCTGGCTTGTGCAGTGGAGCCTCTGTCAATCCAACTTGTTCCACTGCATCCTGTTGATGCTTGATCAGAATAGGGTTGAGGAAGTTTGGAGGTCAAATCAACATCTTGGGTGACTGTCATGTTCATCAAGATGTTCCTGATTGTTTGATGTTTTTGCCATGTGGTGGGGTGCATTTTCCTGCGGGGTTATGCCAGTGAAATCTGAGATTTCCATTTGCATGAGGGAGTTTCTAAGTCTAAGTCTCATCAACATGGATGCCAAAATCCAAGGTTTTCCAGCAGAACACCACATAGTACCAATATGATCAATGTTATTCACCTCACACTTTACTCCATAAAACTAGCTATCACCCTAAACACACCTTCAAAGGACTTATCAAATCACAACTCATCCATTTTTTCGCATCTGCACCGACACCTCAGACTTTCACACTGCCACCAAGATCCTATTCCACAGCCTACAATCCAGAGGCCTTTTCAAATGATTCCTCTGTTCTGTTAAAAACACCACTCTGGCAACTCTCACGTCCACTCGCTCATCCCTACTTCCTCCTCCAACCCAGGTGCCCAGTTCAGAGCCACATCCACTCCCCTCCCTCTCCCCCTACCCGAACCAGGGTCTGTATCCATAACCCAACACCACACCTGACCCTAACCTTCCCCCACCCCTAGGCCTAACCCGAACTTCAACCTCAGTGCCCAACTTACCCCCTTCCCCAACTTCCCCAAGGCATCAAGCAGGCTAAAGCTGCATACAAAGAGAGAACAGCGATCCAGCACATATGTGGCAAGGCATTCAACACATTCCCAGCTACAGAATTAATCAAGAACCACCTACAGACAACAATGCATCCTTGACAGAGGAGCTCAGTCATTTCTTTGCCCGCTTTGAAACAACTGGGCTTGATGATGGAGCTGCACACCCGCCTGTTAGCACTGGAGACATACTGGCCATACAGACACAGGGCTGTGGCAGTAGCAGAAGCAAAAACTCGGTTGTGGGAGGAATTCGGGAAGGCTATGAAGAAGGACTTCGGGTTGGCCCCAGGGAAGTTCTGGAAAACTGTTCATAGCCTCAGGAAGGAAAGACAGGGCTTGCCCCAGGCTGTTTTCAACTGTGGGGGACAATTTCTGACTCGGACTGGTGATACTGTCGACGGTGGAAGGAGCACTTTAAAGACATCCTCAACCTGGCCAAAACATCCTCTGCTTGGGAGGGAGAGTTTGAAGACTCGTGGGAATCTGTTGTCAGTGTGGGAATGCAATGAGTCTTTCCAGGTGCGACAAGAGAGTGAGTCTGCTTCGCTGGAGGCTTGCCTGCTTTGGGCATCTACACTGGTGCAAGTTGATATGAAGGAAGGAGTATTTACATTTTGGTCTCCCCTGAGTGGCCTCACTGTGGATTACGCTGATCAACATAAAGGAGACCTGGGTTGATTGATTCCTCATAGTAGAGACTGATGGACAATATAATAAGATAGTACGTCGATGTTTTTTCAAAAACATTCAGACTGGTGATGCGGTTTAGCAATTATTTTTGTTGTTCTGTGCACAAGATGTAATAATGCACAGCAAACGAGAAGAAGTGTGCAGTGTGGGCATGGTATTTAGGGGAGTGTTTGATGTGTGGTCCTGCTCCTGAACTTCAGCAACAAAATTTGACCTCAATATAGCGCCAAATCATGACATATGTCATCTCAAGACTCTTCACATCGTAAGATGTAGACCTAAACATCTTACAAAACAAAGATATACAGAGAAACCTAATACCGTATTGGTCCGAATTTAAGACGGTATTTTTTTCATTAAAGATAATCTCAAATTGGGGGGGTCGTCTTACATTCGCGCTTTAAACTTTTGTGTCAAAACAAATACTTGTAAAAACATTCAACGGTTCTTCCCAGCGAAACATAAACAATTAAAACAGAGCTTAAAACGCAAGACACAGCCTAAAGAGGCCACCTGGCATTATTGTGTGGTACAAGCGCAAAGTGAGACGCAGCGCCCCGTCACAGCTGGCCGTTCCTACTCCGCTGGTATATTCGGCTGGTAACTTTAAATACCGGTATGTTCAATGCAAACAAGGTGAGTGAACTGTTTTGTATCATGAGTAACAGTTACCGTCTGAGCTTTATCATGGCGACAGCAGGCTACATACGGGAAAAAAACAGCAGCTAACTGTAGCTTTATACGGAAAAAAATAGCAGTTAGTTTGTGGTAGGACAATTTTAGATCGCAAAGTTGGCACACTGCCCTTGTCTTGTCTTTACCTAATGTGAAGTGTTCCCAAACAGCGGAGGTCTTCGGCATTTTGTTTACAAACAC
>OMNN01045158.1:0-13194 GCA_900302755.1 Chromis chromis
CAAGCACACTCCCTCATGCAAATGGAAATCCCAAATGTCACTGGCCTACCCCCGCAGGAAAATGCACCCCACCACATTGCATAAACATCAATCAGGAACATCTTGAGGAACATGACAATCGTCCAAGATGTTGATTTGACCTCCAAACTTCCTAGACCCCATTCTGATCAAGCATCAACAGGATGCAGTGGAACAAGTTTGATTGACAGAGGCCCCCACTGCACAAGCCAGAGTACCCAAAGGATCCACTGCCAGCGTCCTGGTTCCAGACCCTATAGGACACCCTGAGAGGTCCTCTTGTCCATGCCCAATGGTTCAGAGCATTTTTGACCACATAAGAGGGACCGACACAATATTAGGCAGGTGGTCATAATGTTATGCCTGATCGATGTATATATTCCCTACATATTACTGTTTTACTGCTCCTTCTGTTGTTTGTCAGTAACGTTTCACGAGCTGTGCTGCCCCTGTCTTGGAAACATACTTCTTATTTTACACCCAACATTGCTTTAATTTTTACTCCACTTCCTTCTCTCTAGGTGCCACACACCCACTTTGTGTACTGATTTTCTTTCATACTTGCTCTCAATAACAAAACAACACTATAATTATGTCATCCCATGAAATAGGGACACTCACTGTTCTTTTAAGTACGTCACCTGTTCTGTTAAGGGGGAGGATCATTTCTTCTCAGTGTGATCTAAATAAAACTAAATTCACTCTCACCCCATCCCACACTTCGCATTCTCGTACAATCTGCAACGACCATTCTAGTGATTAAGTACAGCAGCTCTATGATTCAGCCTCCCAAACTGTCTCTTTATTCCAACCTGGGGGTGTTTTGCAGATATGATCAGCCCTTGCAGACATCTTCTTCCCAACTTCTACCATTTCTTTATACTCGGAAAACTTTTGCCTTTTGAAAAAAAAACACACACACCTCATCATCACTCTCTCTCATTTCCTCCCTCCGCCTTCACCGCCTCCTCGTTTTTTGTTTTTTTTCTCCTTCTCCCTTAGGCACTACATCCCTCTCTCCCCACCTCGCTCACTCTCCTTCTATCACCTCTTAATCTCTTCTTTCATCAGCAGCCGGCTCTGCATCTCCCCACCCTCTCATTTTCCTCATTAAAATCCCCCTCTCACTTATTCTCTACATTTTCTGTCTTTGTTTCTTCAGGTGGTGCTATTCTATATTTTTATTTGTGTCTTTAGGTTAGTCATCCATCCACAGACAGGACTCATCTTCCTGCCAAGTATCTAGGCAGGTACAGGAGGTCAAAAAGTTGACAGATAGAGTGCTATGTCCCTTATTTCCCTGATCTACCACAAGGTAATTAGTAGAAATGGCCTAGTCTACCTGTCATATTCAACTGTAATGAAGCTACAGACAGCTACTTCCGAAGCCAAAGAAGACTGGAGGACATTGAAAGAAAGTAACTTCTACTTTTGATGTTTTTTAATGAAATATCTGAACAGGAAAATGAAAAGAAAAAAAAAAGTAACAATGTGCGCACATATTCTGCTGGACTTTATCAAATTCATTGATTCTGTCAGGTTTCATGTTAAACCTGTCAAGCTCTGAGCCACAGCTCCAACACTGTATTCTTACAGGAATCTGGTTTATGCAAACCTTCTGCTCAGACGTCACTCTTCCTGGTCATAAATCCCCGGGGGACATTGGTGCTGCTGTAAATACTGCAAAAGGAGGAAATTTACAGGAGCTTGTACACAGTACGCTTCAGTCTGATTGGCTTTCTCCTCATTGCCCAAGGACAATTTCTCACTCAACTCGACACTTTTTCAATTCAGATCTTGCTACCTTGAATGTAATTGCCAACATATTGCTCCATATGCCCACTTCAATTTATGGGGCATCAGCCATACCTGTAAATATTACAGCGTTCTGTCTAAATGCTGGCCTCGCTCCTGAAAAGCAGGCTTTTGGAAAATACAAGAATGCAATCACAGCGAGAGGATTATTTCATTAACTGCTCACATCAAACAGAGTTTAGTGTCCCATGAGGACAGAGGCTGTTTTTTTTCTCTGCCTCTGTTTGCATCTTCTTTCTGTTGTCACTACTTTGCTTATCAAATCCAGATCCACTGCCAAAAAAGCAATATGTCATTTTATCTCTGTCTGATCAGTAAGGAATCCCAGAAGGTACAGGATTTTTGTTTGCATACAAGCAAAAGACTGACATCCTTTTATGAAAGCGAAATGGCAAACCTGTTAACAAACAGCTGCCTACTGTTATTGCACATCCATCAGATACAGAGCGGCATTTATTTTAAGTTGCTTGTGTTTGTACACTAGTTATGTAAGTCCAGTGTTTATTCCCTTTTTAGAGAGCTGTGGAGTGGAAGTGAAATTCAGAAAAACTGTACTTAATCATGCAAGACAAAGACAGTGCAGAGAATTGTCCAGTCATGTAAAATTAATTTTCTAGGTCTGCATCATCCAATCAGAGAGCAGCATCGGGTCACCTGCTTGCCTAAAGTTGAAGGATACACCTTCATTTGGCAACTACTCCTCAGACAGGAATTCATTCACAAATGTACCAAAGTTGAAAACTAACCTTTAGAATGATACAGTTTTATTAAAGCTTGTGTCTCATTTTTGCCATATGTAACATTCTACATGTTCTTTATGCACACAAAAATGTGATGGCCACCAATCATGTAGGCCTAAATTAGACACTTTTGTCACATCTTGTTGTTTTGTTTTCTGCATGAAAAACCAACTATGTTAGAATAAAAAGCCTATTCTACTGCAGAACAAACTTCATCTAGTGAATAATTATTATAATGATGTGCACAATAATTTGTGTGAGAGATGTTTTATGAAACACGTGTAGGTAGCTGAGTTACACCGCTTTGAATCCCAACAGAATCCCATCTGGTGCTGTGACACATCTTTGTAGTCACTACAGCAATCTGCTCAAATGTTTCCATGTAGTACAGTGAACAGCCCCAACAATGTTTTGTTCACAAATAAAAAAAAGGGCCAAATGATTCATTATAGCTCTACAGAGTACCGGAGAACTAACAAAAAAATCCTGCAAGAATCCCTCCTCTCTCTTTACTTTTTGTACGCCCTCTTATCTCGTCTCATCTCGCCTCGCACCTAATTGTCCATTTGGTGGCAGTTGTATCTTTGGCACAGTCGATCGCTCTATTCATCATCTCAAGTGTGCCTGAGTTGCCCCAGGTACGCTCTCCACCTCCCAATATTTAGAAACAGGTCTACACATGTCATTAATCATGTTTGCACAATGGCTGTAATACTTGCTACTTATCTTACTTTGCTGGGACCTGTCTTCCAATCCGAGATGCTGCTGCACTGATAGTTTTTGAATGGGTGCTTGGGAACCAATTATAATAGAACTAGATACTCTTTTTGCAGGGGTTTTACACCAGGAAGGGGGGCAATAGGCGGGTAGATGGACAGAAAGAAGGCAGGAAGAAGAGAAACGGGGGTGGAAAGAAAGAAACAAGGGGCGCTTGGGTGGTTAGAAGAATACAAAACAAATGGAGAGGACCTTGTGCTTTAATTGGGTATTGTTCCAGAGATGTATGTGTGTCTGGTCTCCAGTCGGAGTGTGGGTGGCTGGTAGCAGGTACCTCCATTTGAAAACAAATGGTCACTAGTGGACAGCACATTGTTAGACTGAAAAAAGACCACAGTGGCAAATCCTTCATCTGCCCACTCTCAAAGAAATGGTCGCTGGACTTGTGCAGTTGTGCGATTGCTTCCATAAGTATGTTTCTCTGTTTGTATGTGTGTGAGTGAGAGCATATGGGTGAACGTGTTTGTGTGTGCACTCAGTAATTTAATTGGTGAATGTAGTGTGATTTAAACCCCTCTGAGCGCCGCAAGGAGACCTAAAACTTTAATGGTACATGCTGCTGTGTGACCCATATTCAGTAGGCCTTTTGTCATTTTAACATGACTGCGTGCCGCTCTGCTCCTCGACATTGTATAAGACAATGTTCTTATACAGTAGGGTTAGATAGTCTGAGGCCACATCAAACTTTCGCCATGTTTTTATGTAAAATAAGCAACTAGAAGTGGTCAAACTTCAGATTGCAGGTTTCTAAGGGGCAATGCATTGGACTCTAAAACCCTTTGGAGATGATAAGTTTTCTCCAGAGCAGTATCAGTCAGACAAAAAGTTAGCACACCAACAGAAAAAAACTGAATCAATAAATGCTGTCTAGTAGTGGTGCTACCACTTCTTAGGGGGTCAACAAGGCCAAACTTGCAGTAGGCAAACACGCAGCAGCATTTCACAGTGGATGACCGAAAAAAAAGTCCTAATTACTGGTGAATCCCAGTCAGAGATTAGTGGCACTAACAGAAGGGTGTATGTACAGAAACCAACAGGAGAGAGATTTCATATCCCAGTGGATCAAACCCACAATGAAACATGCTTCTGGGAATATTCACGTCTGGGTGTGTGTGTGTTGGACACCTGCAGTGAATCAGCTCAGCCGTGACAGAGGAGAAGTCCATTCTTTTGTGGAGAAGGACTAATTCTGCTGCAGAATAATGAGCCCAAGCACATCTAAAGGTTCTGACTTAAAGATCAAAGAAGACCAAGCGATGCTGACTATCATCTACTTTCCTCCACTTGACCTCAACCCCACTCAAAATGTATGAGACACTTGAAGACTGAGAAAGACAAACATTCTTGAGATGACAAGAAGCTCTTTGGAACTTTGTCACATCATGCTGGGATAACCTTGTTTTTGGAGCTGAACAAACTGGTGGAGTCCATGAGCTCAAGTAGGCTAAGAGATTCTTCAGACCATCATTATTTTCATTTGTGGTACTCAGGACAGAAAAGTATATAAGTTACTGGTTTGGGCAGCTACATCTCTGTCTGGGTTTGGGGACTATCCAAAGACTTCACTGTGAATGGTTTTCTTTGATACTATTTCAATATAACCATCATTTCTTTTTCTCTCTTTCTCTCTCTGAGTCATTTTGCAATATTGTCAGTTACTTTTTAGATCAACAAACCAAATATATGAAGGAAAAGGTTTAAAACAACCTGTCCAGTACTGTGTATGTCTCCCTAATGCTGCCAAAACAGCAAGACCTCTGGGGGTGTCCTGTGATGTCTGACACCAAGATGTTGGCAGTAGATCATTTGGGTCCTGCGGGTTGCAGGTGGGACTTCTGTGAATCAGGCTTGTTTCGACGCCTCCCACAGATGCTCAATTGGACTGGGATCTGGGGAATTTGGTTGTCTGGTCAGCACCTTGGGCTCTTTGTTGTGTTGCTTGAGCCATTGCCAAACAGTTTTTGCTGTGTGGTAAGGCGCATTGTCCTGTTGGGGGAAGCCATTGCCATCTGGGAGTGTTGTTGCCATTAGAAGAGTGTGCATGGTCTGAATCAATGATTGGGTGGGTCGTACAAGTCAAAGTAACCCAAGGTGCAGCAGATCTATGCCTGGTTTCCAATTATTTATATCCTGCAGTGTCTTGTTTTCCTTGATGAAGTTGCTTAAAATGGCAACATTTGACATGGTGCAATACATATTCTGATTTCATAGCTTAATGATGCTTACCAGAATGTACTGGACCATAGTACTTTGTCTATATTTAGCTTTGCCAGGGATATATAAAGAGCTTAAATCCTAAGACACCAGTGGGACAGACCTTGATGACCAGTAAGGACAAATTCAGTCTTGCAGTGTACACTTTGATGGACGCAGTTGGCAGTGGGGCGCAGTCTTTTACCTTAAAGAGAACATACTTTCTCACTGTTCACATTTTTTTTTACTATGATATGGCGATTCAATGTGATAATCTGCCAAAGTGAGAACAGTTTGCTTGATTTCACATAACAGATTTAATTTGCTTATTTTTGTGGTTTAAAGTCAATGATACGGAGTCCCTAAAGGGACATTGGTAGAAAAAAATTAAAATGTAAATTTCTCGTGCGCATGTGAAACTATCTAGTGCACACACGAAACTTTCTCATGCTCACAGGAAACTATTTCGTGTGAACATGAAACTATCGCGTGCGCACTTGAAACTGAAGTTTTGCTTGTGCCCAAGAAAGTTTCCAGTGAGCACGAGAAAGTTTCGCGTGCACACAAGATAGTTTCTCGTGAGCATGACAAAATTTCGTGTGCACACGAGAAACTTACTTTTTTTTTCTTTTTTCTGCCAATGTCCCTTTAGGGGCTCTGTACAATGGGGCTCAGTTTAAAAGAAAAACAACAAAAAAAGTTTTTGTGCACCAACATAGCAAGATTTCAAGAAAAACGTAATGGTAGTTTGCTTATGAGTGTGACAAATAATAAAACATAATAAGACTTGTGTTACGCCCATCCTAGGGGTTACTGCAATGATGCAGTGATCCCAAGCAGCTCACACAAAGCTTTTTCAACATAAAGAGATTTATTTATTTACAATATGACAAATGTGATAAACAAAAGGCATCTGATTGAAAAACAAATCAGTGGTAAGGTGTTCAAAATAACTGAGGAGTGAGCCGAGGCCAAAACAACAAACAAAAACCCAAACTATACTTCAGATTAAACTTTCCTAACAAAACCAATGCTGAGAAAACAAAAACAGGATCTTACCTCCCTAACTAAACTTAAACAAGAGAAAAGCTCTTAAATAAAAAGTGACAAGATCGCAGGCACCTGTGTTACACGGGACAAATTACACACAGAACACAGCGCAAATTACACATATATACACACACGACCGCAGTCGTAACACTTGTTTTTTTGTTGTTGTTGTTTTAAATGTCAACTTTGACTTTTGCTTTATTTAGATGAAATAATAATATTAAACAGCCAAGTTTTCAGGAGCTATATAGAATCAAATATTAGACATAATCAATAATGGTGACTGTTTAGCCAAACTGCTGCTTTCTCTCGATTCAAATAGTCATAATCGAACCTGCTTACATGATGCAGCTGCCAGTTTATGAGCCAAGTTTGTCTCTCTTGTTTTGTTGTCTCCACATAGGCTTGAATAGATCTACAGAATTTATTGGTAGATGCATACACAAACTTACCTTATCCACTAGAGCTTTAGTGACAAACTGACTGATGTGATCAGAAAGATTTCCAAAGCTCTTCAACACTGCAGTGAAAACAATCACTGTATATTAGTGACAGAAGAAATACTGATGAACTTTGAAACACATTCTAATTAGTCATGCAGGTGGTCCTTATTATTTCCCTGTGACTTAAAAGATCAATTTGTTCTCATTTATACATAAGTGTCTTATATAAATGGTACATCCCCATGGTGACCAGTTGAACCTGTGGTACACATTCTGGGGAACATATTATTGTCTTAGTGTATTCTCAGATCATCTACTTTACACCCCAGTTTCTTGGTGTTTTTCTCTGGCTTGACTTCAGTCTGTTTCACTCTGTCTCTCCCACACCCACCTGTCTCTGGCTTAAATAGATGAATAGAGTCCAGCAGGCTGATTTCATGTTTTTTGAGTCCTTTTGGAAATAAAGAAGGACTTGTAATCATTTCAAGTGAATCAAGGCTGATTAGAGCAGCAGTGCAACCCATGTTTTCTTCCTAGGTTGTATTCGTTTCCCATGTATACAAGTTGAAATAAGCATTAGAACAGATTCTGAAATATATTAGTCATTATTATCTTTATAGTGTCTTTGTAGGTCAGGTAAAGAATGATATGTGTATATTAATGTATTTGTGAACAATGTATTTGTCAAAAACTTATTTTTTTACAATATAGTAAGTGGAGGCTTCTCCAGCAGGTAACGAAAAGCAATATAGTAACACAGTTGCAGTAATATAAAATATGTTTTTATAGGACAGGATATTATTTCTGATGAACATGCTTTTCCATAATGTATATTTCTGCACAATTTGAAGTATCACATTAGAATTATTATTATTTATTTATTTTTTCTAAATAGAGTTAATGCGCCTAATGGAAGACGGAAATACCTAGAGTAAACAAGATAAGATGCCCTCTAAGTTGCCAGCACAAATTTCTGTAATGATTGTCTCAGTTATGGTTAAATCTGGATCTAGTGCCCTATAGAGTGCTTCTATATGTGACAATCTGAAAAGAAGTGCCTGCATTAGTGCCCTTTCCCTGTCATTGGAACAAAATGTGAAAGTGCCTTCTAAAGTAGCCCCACAAGCAAGAAAACACGATGTGCCCTTTAAATGAAGAAGATGTAATGCAGTGCCCTATGAGTTACAGTTGTAATGGGCTGAGCTGGAGACTTTGCATGGGCACCTTTCTAGTGAAAAAAAAAAAAGAGAAGTGCCATTTAGTGTAAGTATAACATACTGAAGTGCAGAATTAGATGCCCTTTCAATGAAGAAGAAGAAAAAAAAAAGTGTCCTCCAGACTGCCCCCACATGTAAGGAAATATGATACATCTCTTGTAATAAACAAGAAAAACAGTGATGCCCTGAACTGTATGGGAGAAAAACGGTCAAGTGCCCTTGCAGTGAAGAGCAAGCGATACATTGTCCTATAAGAGGCCCTTCGATGGAGTAAATGGCCATTATAGTCAGTGCTTGAAGTGGAGGTTGCAATACTCCCCTTGTTCATATGTTGGTTATGAATGCGTTACTTTTTGCAGTTAATAAAAGATACAAGAAATATTGCTGATATTCATAACATAAATGTATTTAATCGAAGGGGCAAACACTAAAGCTAATGTACACCGCCACTTTTTTCTTGGTCTAATAACTGAAATGTGTGGTGCAATAAAGTCATCAGGTCAGGTTGTCTTTAGTTACTTATATTCCCAGCCCTGACCTAACTGGGACCCTGAGCAAAATTCTGTTTTTGGGCCTTCCTACCTGACCCAAGAGCCATGTAAAACATTTTCCAAGGCCACATAGTCACACCTGACATACCAGTACTCCCACTAGTATTCTCCATCTGTTGGTCTAAGAATGAGGTATACTAAGAATATTTGTTTATTCAGATAGAATGTTCTCTGTGTCTTAAGATAGCATTAACAGGAATAAGAAACTACAGAAAGTATAGCCATAAATGTTGAAGATAATAAGATATAATAACAGTGTTGTTTTTGGCAGCCATCTTAGTTTAGTCTTAGTGTTAGTCTTTTGGACGAAAATGCTTATTAGTTTTAGTCACATTTTAGTCATTTCTATATGTGATAGTTTTAGTCCAGTTTTAGTCGACGAAAGCTCAAAAAAGTTTGAGTCTAGTTTTAGTCAGTTTTAGTTAAAGAAAAAGAAAAAAAGAATTAGTCTTTTAACAAATTAATTTATGTCAATAAGTATTGGAAATTGGAATCAAGGTTGACAGGTTGTATCAAGTGTTGCAATTCATAAAACAACAGTTAACCTTAACGCTTTTGCATAATAACCAGATTCCTTACCAGACTGAGCTCTAGCCTAGACTTTCCCATTGATGGAGATGCAATGCTGCCATGCCGTACTTCATTGCCGTTGGGCAGAAACCTTTTATCTCGACAGTTGACGCTGCCGCGTGACCAGGCGTTAAAGCGGGCCGGAGCCCTCTGGAGCTGAGCTCTGCCACCACAAATTATTCAATTCAAACTGGCAGTAGCACCGCAGACTACAGATTATTTTCGCTCTTCAGTAGTGTGCTGTGTGTGTTTTAGTCATCAAAGACCCATGTTTAGCTCGTCACCGTCTCATTATCGTCATGAAAAAAAGAAATAATTTCGTCATCGTTGCTGTGTGGACGGCTGCATTGTCCTGGAGCAACAGCACACCAGCTCAAAGCTCTCTCCTTTTTTCTTTGATTGCTTCAAACATTGGAGTTTTTGTGGGCAGTGATATGAGGCTGAGAATTTTTTGAACCCTTGTATTTTCTGGACTGGTCCACACAGAGGTTGTTGCTTGATGCTTGAGATCCATTTTGTGCATATGGCCGCATGTTTGGTGCAGTTTGGTACATAATAAATTGTTGTTTTTACTCTCACTTTTCTCAGATGAAATGTCTCAGATCAGCCCTGAAAGTGGCTGCAATCAAGTAAAACCCAGACAGATTGCCCAGCTAGGTTAGTAAGTTGATGTGCTAGCAAACTAGAACATCAACTTAACCCCAGTGTTATTAACCCTACTCAACTTGTGGACTGAGCTGCTGCCTGCAAATCCCTGGATACTTTCCTTTCTCATTACTTAGATTAGCTGCTGACAGAGAAAATCAGGCAGGCGAGAACAGGAACAGAGTGCCATGAAGTGCGCAAGAAGTCACTGTATGCCAAAGTGCAAACTATAGAGGTGCCAGCACTGCGTACTGGTGAACACTAAGCCTGTCTGAGCCCTGTTTAAGGTACAACTGAATGTATTATTTATATGGACTTACTATTAGGTGAATAAAGCACCCTTAAAAACATGGTATTATACCACTGAGTGGATTTTGGTGCAATACTCGTATGCTCAGTCACATTGCCTTTAGACCGTTCTCTTGTCTTTGCTGTAACCTTGATGCTACCACAGTTTGTAGTGCGGTAGGTCACATAGCAAGACTTTTCTGCAGTTACAACAAGTGCATGGATTAGATATCATTAAGGATGCCTTACTGAATCATTTATTTTCCATTCAGTCACAGGAGGATCTGTTAGCAGTAGATCGAATACAGGTCTGGGACCAGGAGGTTGAGTAAGATCAATGAAAATATGAGCCAAAGATTTGTTGCTTGTGTTGCTACTTATGCTTCGTCCATGGTTGCCTCTGAAAAGTTAGAGAGCCACTATCCTCCTGCACCTTCTTTTTTCTTGCATCAGGGCTTTTGACTGCTTGTACTGATCGAAATTTACAACTCACATTCATTGCAAACTGTTATCAATGACACGTCTATCCAGTAAACCTGGATGACACATGAGAAAATTAATATAGGTTCACTGTCATTGGTAAAGAACACTTTTTATGATTACAATCGCCTACCTGTAAGAACAAACCTCACTTACCCATAAGAAAAAACATTCTTCATGTACATAATTCAACCCCCCTTATCTAAACTTATTCTAAAATCTCCCATACAGGGTTTTCCTCCCAAAACAATTACCATGTATTATTTAAATCATCTCCATAGTATATCTGAAATGCCATAGATCTTTGCACATTTCCAACATGTTGGATTTTAAACACAATTTTCATTCTGACAAATTGTCCTCTTGTACAGGTTCTTACTGCAAAAATAATGGCAGATATTTTAATTGAATTATGATACCGTGACAGGTTTTCAAACATGAAGGAAAGGATGACAGTAGGCAGGATTCAGAATCACTCTGCAAATGGTAAATATGAACACTAGGGGATATGCAAGGATGTCTAATTTATATGGCTAATTTATATGTTTTCCCACATAAAGCCAGCAGTAAAGAAGCTCTTGATAAATCACCAGAATGAGTCTGTGGCTTTACGGCCATCCAAGATGGTTCGACAGCACACTTGGCATAATGTTTGAAATAGTACGCTGTTTGGCAATATGTTTGAATTACCATAGTTCTTGTATTGTCAGGAAAGGCATTGTGTGACAGCGGCAGGCTCCATGAATTTGCATAATCACAAGGAGAAGCTGCTCGGCCTCAGAAGGCATTAATGCGACTGACAGCGTGGCCCTTCCATCACAGTTTCATATCACAGAGACAGAACATAAGTAGGGGAACGCATATGAAAATGTGTGTATAGGTGAAGAATGAGCACTGTCATTACTTGTGGCTGTGACATTTGTCAGCTGCTGTGATGTGATGCATTTGTCCAACATTAGTGTTTTTGTAGCTTGCTTGTTCTGCAGGGGCTGTAGAAGACTTACTGTTTGTTAAAAAAAAAAAAAAAAAAAAAAAAGGTGGAAGCAGGTGCAGTCGCATAGCCAGAGCTTTCTTGACATTTATTTTTGTTTAATAGATGACCCCTAAATTAATTAAAGACAGATTATGGCATAATTTGTGTATAACCTATGGCTTTGGAATATATATAATTGCTCTTAGCTAGGATTAATCAATGCCCATTCCCTAAGTGCCCATTTTCTCTGGGCAATCTTCTGGAAGGGTGACTTTTAACTCACTCAGCAATCATTTGATCAATTGCTTAGCGAGAAATGTTCTTTTCTTGTTAGTTTTTTTTTTTAAGAAAATGGCAAGAAGAGATGAATGTGCACTTGTGCTTTATCATGTATTGTCCAGATCTCCTTGGGGTCCGATTATTAGATACGTTGCTGATGCAAAACCAGACTCAAATCAAGAATTTTAAAATCCAAAACAGATTTTGAAATCTGGTTGCATCACACACAAATAGAAACTTCACAGATATTCATCTCTCTAATCTCAGACATGCACACATTAGAAGATGTGAAAATAATGGCCCATCACACACTACAAGATGTTATTAAGGTTATTGTGCCAGAGGGATAAATCAGGAAGCAGTGCACCACTTCACCTGATCTTTTCCGAAAGCAGATGGAAATAAAATGAAGACTGTGGTGCAACAACTTCCTCTGATCCTAATAATACTTTACAGTGAGAAAAAATAAACAGTAGCAGGAGGCTCAACGAGTCTGGATGAGAAAATGTTTGGGAAGATGTGATCAACACAGTTTGTCTATTCTTCAGCAAGAACTGGAGGTGAGATTTTCAGATCAGTTTTAATATCTGTAGCTAACGTTAGCCTCAAGGACTAGAATGTTTGGCAACATAGTTCGCTGCTCCATGTGGTAACGTGATAACCATAATCATCCTGATTTTTACTCGTCAATAACAAACACGTTGGCTATTGGAGAGGTTTCAGACTGGATCTACAATCATCTCACATTTACAAATAATCTGGCCTCAATATTGATTTAGACAAATTGTCATAAGGGATGAAATGGGGGTAAATTGACCTGAAACTCTTGGGTCTGGTGTAAAATTGTGATTTACATTAAATGACACACTGTCTTTGTCTTTTCTGTGACTGTATTCACAAAATACAGGGGAGCGTCTGCTGGTTTGTCATGCCAAATGTCTTCAAAATAATAGACTGTTTCCAGACCTCTGAATTGTTGCCCACATATCACATATCAGACTTGTTTCAAGTTTCAAACAAGTTTAGTGCCTCATGCATTGACGACATTGACCAGTTGGAAAAATATTTAACTAATCCTTACTTTAGTATGTGGGATTATTAACTAGGATGTCATTATTTTGTCCCAGAGCTAGAAAACTGCTTACTTTCATAAAT
>OMNN01045178.1:0-16902 GCA_900302755.1 Chromis chromis
GGGAATTAAGGGAAGGGAAGGGAAGGAAGGAAAGGAAAGGAAAGGAAAGGAAAGGAAAGGAAAGGAAAGGAAAGGGAAGGGAAGGGAAGGAAGGGAAGGGAAGGGAGGGGAGGGAGGAGAGGGAGGAGAGGAGAGGAGTGGAAAGGAAAGGAAAGGAAAGGAAAGGAAAGGAAGGGAAGGGAAAGAAGGGAAGGAAGGGAAGGGAATTAAGGGAAGGAAGGGAAGGAAAGGAAGGAAAGGAAAGGAAGGAAAGGAAAGGAAAGGAAGGGAAGGGAAGGAAGGGAAGGAAGGGAAGGGAATTAAGGGAAGGGAAGGGAAGGAATGAAAGGAAAGGAAAGGAAAGGAAAGGAAAGGAAAGGAAGGGAAGGGAAGGAAGGGAAGGAAGGGAAGGGAATTAAGGGAAGGAAGGGAAGGAAAGGAAGGAAAGGAAAGGAAGGAAAGGAAAGGAAGGGAAAGGAAAGGAAAGGAAAGGAAAGGAAAGGAAAGGAAAGGAAAGGAAAGGAAGGACCCTCTTCCTCCTCTTCCTCCCTGTTCTCTCTCCCTCCTCTTCCTCCCTCCATCATCTTCCTCTCTCCTGTTCCTCTTTTCCCTCTTCCTCCCTTTTCTTCTTCCTCCCTACCTTCTCCTCCCTCCTCCTCGTTTCTCCCTCCCTCCCCATTCATCTTCCCCCCTCCATCATCTTCCTCCTCTTTTCCCTCTTCCTCCCCTCCTCCCCCCTCCTAATTAGCTCCATCTCTCTCCCTCCCTCTTTCTCCTCCACAGGTGTGAATAATGGATCATCTATTACCTGCTGCTATTAAACCTGAGCAGAGCATCAGGGTCGAGCAGAATCCTCCTCATCTGTCATCGTTTGTGTCCGACGCTAACCAACGAGTCGACGTCTGTTTCCCTTCTTTTATCCTCATTATTAGTGTTAGATCTCTGGTCCTGCTGCTGCTGGGTTCTACTAACACAAACTAGCATCAGGACCTGCAGCCTGTGGAGCCAAACGAGGACAAGACGGATGAACTACAGTAGAAAAACTACAAATATGGCTGACCTGTTCATTATCTGAACTTATAATAGTGTCATATGAGGTTTTAATGCAGGAAATGTTTTTAATAAGTCTGTTTGGAGGATTTGATCGTTCTAAAATGATCAGGATGATTTTATAGGAGATTATAGGATATAGGATGATATATGAGAGTTCATCTGCAGAGGACATAAAAAATAAAAATCTGCATCATAATTAAACTTAAAATTAATCCTCAGAGCATCTCTTAGAGGATAAATATCATTAAAACTGGACCAAACCTCCCTAATAGACGCTACGATGTCCAGATGTTCCCTGAACGCCTCCCATCCATCTCCAGTAGAAGCTGCTGGTCGTCTGAACTCAGAGAAGCTTCTAGTCTCCATCCAGCAGCTCAGACAGCTGAGAGACCAAACAAACTCCTCTTCCTCCCTCCAGTCATGGTAAATGAGAACTGTGTGACTTTCTTTTTGCATCCAGCAGTACTAAAACTTTGCAGCGTGATGAGTTAATTTCTCTAACTGATGCTGAAGCAACCCGTTCTCTAGACCAACCAGAGACACCATTAAGTCATGCAGCAGGTTGACACAGAAACAAACAGAAGACTTCTCAGCATCACTTCCTTCAGGCTGTTGGTTTTACTCGCTGCTAGTCTTTATTTCTCAGGCTGCAACGCGAGTTTAGTGTTAATCAGTTTGTTGTGTTTTGCAGAGTTCAGGTAGAGAAGGAAGCAGCTCTACACATCCTCCAAGAAGCCCGACGTTACATGGGGTCAATTCATTGGTTCTACCTGGCAAATCTATTGTTGGTGTCTCCTCTCTCTCACCGTTTCTGAGTTTCACTGTTACAAACCTGCCAAAACTTCCCCGAGACTGGAAGTAAAGGTCAGGATATCTAAACAGATGTGAGCAGCAGCTTTCACACACAACATAAAGGAAGAAATGATTCAAACTAAAGAAAACACTGATTAACTGCTGATCTTGATGCTGCGGCTTCCTGCTGTAGTATTTATAAATGCTGAATCAATTAATGAGATCAAACTGATCACTGACAGGAAATAGAAAAGTTCAGTTCAATCTAAAACAGGCTAAAACAAGAATCCCAAACCCTCCACACATGTAGATCAAGATGGAAGACTTTAAAGAGGAATTATTTCAAAATAAAAGCGTCCAGACATTCGACACGTTTCAGGAATTAAAACCTAAAAAGAAGTTACGAGTGGAGCCCAGAGAATCCAGTCAGAGGAGATATTTACTTTGTGTAACGAGGCCAGAAGCAGAATCACTTCTTTCTCTTCTTCTTTTTATTTCCTGTGAGTCTTATTCTCTTCAGAATCTCTCTTTGTCTGAAAGCTTTCTGCAACACTGGGCTGAGAGGAGGGATGTCAGTTTAACATGAGGGTCCATGAAGGTTCTCTGTCATCCAGGTTCTCCTCATAGTTTGAATGGTAGCATCTGAATTTGTTGAGTTTGTCCAAGATGTTCCACCTCCTCTTCTTCCTTCCTCCCTCCTCCTCCTCCCTCGGATTCCTTGGATGCAACGTCTTGGATAAACTCAACAAGTCCAGATGCTACGATTGAAACTATGAGGATCAGCGTTCATGAGCGTGCATGAGCGTCCACCACCTTCCTGATCTAAAGAGCAGCCAGCATGAGAAGACCAACATCAAACCTGAGGATCTAAAACTGGTAGAAAACCAGAAACATCCGATAATAAAGAAACATCATAAACTGATAAAGTAAATATATATAGAACCGTCCAGATACATACCTTCAACTTCCAAATCAGATAAAACTGCTTCAACTGATCACAAATATTACAAAACACACAAGAACATCCCACAGTGGACTGAGCTGGAGAATAAACCCAGAAGTTCATTTAGCAAAAGCTTCTACCTGCAGAGACACTGCAGTCGTCTGACGGCTCAGCTGTGAACCAAACTGCTTCACCTGGACATGAGTGGATTCATGCAGCAGAGACATGAACCTCTGCTGAGTTTACAGACATGTGGACCAAAGATCTCCTCTTTCTAACTTTCCTCTCTGCTTGTTCCAGCTGTATGTTTTCCTGCAGCTCATGTTTCTGTACCTGGATCAGAACCGTTCACTGGACCAGTCTGGAGTCTGTTTTAGTTTAAACCTGAATCACATCCGAGCTGCTGGTAATAAAACCTTAGAGCTGCTGAATCTTTGCTCGTGTTTCTGCTCGTCTCTTCATCAGGTCAGTCGACACAGAGAGCTTCAGGTTTGATTGAAGTCTGCGCAGAAATAAAACACAGATTCATCATCAGCAGACTGGATTCTGATGGAGACGACGTCCTTTAGTGTCTGCAGACGTTTGCATCGACTGGATGAGATCTGATGTTAAACGTTATCAGGAGACGTTGATCCTCTGAAAGCCCAAAACACTCCAGAGGGTTTAAATGGTTGCTTTCTTCTTCTTCTTCTTTTTAAACACCAGAATCAGACAGTTTGTTGATGTTCAACTTTCCGAGGCTCTTGAACGACTCAGCTGTGACTTCTGTTGGCAAACTGGATCAAAGCCGAATTTAAAATTGAATTTCAATAAAATTATTTCATTCTACACCTAAAAAATGCCAAACATTAAACGAAGACTTCGTCCTGATTCTGTAAAAAACTAAAGATTCTGTTTCTTGGTGCAACTGGGGGAAAAAAACGAGTGACTCTTGAAGGTTTCAGTAAACGGCAGGAATTAATTCAGCAAATATCAGACATTTAAATCTGAACTATAATATTAACGTCATGTGCAAAGTTGTTTTATGTGTAATATTTTGTTGCTGCCATATTTCACTTGTCTGGTGCTTTATTTGAATTTACGGTTAAATATATATATATTTTTTTATTTATTTATTTGACAGGGACATTGCACAACAAATGTGTTGCACAGACCAGATATAGCTACAAGCTAATTTTCATCTGTAGTCCCTGGGCGGAGGCAAAGTGACAGCAGGTTTTTACAGGTGGACAAAGAGCATTCTCACTTAAGAGTCCATTCAATACATAAAAAAAAACAGATAAGGCACTGGCAAAAGAATCACTTCAAGAGATACATTCAACTACAATATTTGCACAGTACTAATAATTAAAATTACAATTATTTACATTTTTTTGTTGTTGTTTTTTTTGTTTTGTTTTCTACCTTCTTATATTTCTAATAAAACCCTGAAACCGTTTTATACTAACATGACCAGGGGCAGCGTCAACCAGCCTGTAAACCTGCAGCAGGTTTCAGGTTGAAGTGAGGCGTCCCTCCAACCTGCGGATCTCCGAGCCTCTTTGTGTCCATTCACAGCGTTCAGGACAAAAGCCGAGCGCCGGCCGGCCGCAGGACAGACCTCCCACTCCTCCTCCCCCCCAGCAGCCTGTTCTACAAAGACACAGTAATCTTGTCCTCCCCCTCTCAGCTCCGTCATCCCTGCTCCGACATTCTCCGAGACCGACCGGAGAACAGAGTCGCTGTTTTTAATGCAACAAATGCCTCCAGCTGTTTCTGAGGGGGGAGGAAAGGGGGAGGAAAGGGGGAGGAGGAGGGTTTCCGGGCAGGTGGTCATGAGAAGGTATTTAACACGGATCAGAGCGAACACTGGCTCATGTGTGCAACGCTGTAGCGCTGCAGGTGCTGCAGAAACACAACACGCCTTTAAAGGAGGACGAGGAGCGTCGGGCAACACAGCAACAACAACATGTGACGGACACAGCAACACAACATAACCGCACAATATGGAAAACAAAAAGGCTAATTCAGAAGAGAAATTCAGACAAATATGTGCATGAAAAGACACAACAAAACCCACAAAAATGCATGAAAAACACACAAACACAAGAAGTTACAACCACAAATAACACAAACACTAAAGACATCAAACATACAAACACACAATAAACAATATCTGAATAAACACAAACAAAGATGGAGAAACTAAACACACGAACATGAAAAATAAAAACGTGAAAAGATACAAGAACACAAACGCAACGGAGGAAAATAACGCAAATAAACAGAACGACAAGGTGAAAAACGGCAAAACTATCAACACAAAAACATGAATGCAAACTAAAGACATCAAACATACAAACACATGATAAACAATGTCTGAATAAACACAAACAAAGATGGAGAAACTAAACACACAAACACGAAAAATAAAGACGTGAAAAGATACAAGAACACAAACGCAACGGAGGAAAATAACACAAACAAACAGAACAACAAGGTGGAAAACTGCAAAACTATCAATGCAAAAAAATTACAAATGAAAAGAATACAAACATGAAGAGTTACAAAGATGAACAGCAGCACGAAAAAAAACCCAATAAACTTAAAAGTATTAAAAACTTCGTACAAACACACGACAACAAACTGCATCTGAATAAACGTGAAAGAACGTGAAGATGGAAGAACTCAACAAATAACAGAAACTTGAATAAAAAATCTGCCTCATGATGATTTTACTGCTTTATTTCAACACAAAAATCCTCCAACGCGGCTAAATAATCCAATTTATGACGATACGAGTTTAAATTCAGCTCCAGGTTTCGTAATAAACGTTAAATCTGCATCGACTTAGAATGGACCGGAAACAGTGTTTTGTATGATTTTCTCTGATTAGTCAATACACTCATTTGTATTTGTAATCTTGTGCTGAATCTGTTTCTTTTTTAGAATGTACTCTTATATTTTTTTATTTATTTTCACTCCATTTAGTTATTCTTTCCTAATTATTGTTATACAATCTTATGCAAGTATTGTCAGCACTTGTTATTATCCTTGTTTCTGTATTCTTTATTTAGACTTTTTCATTTGCTTAATGGTTTATACGGCTGTCTGGGATGGGGACATTGTTCTATTTTTTTCTTATGTTTGTTAAAATGAAACAAAACTCAATAAAAAAGCATTATAAAAGAAAAATTTAAAAAAATCTGCATCGACCGATTCGACCGGATACGAATCATTTCAACCGCAGCGTCGCATGTGGAAACGAACACGCCTCAAACACAGAATATCAACCAGCGACGCTTCATCATCACACGAAACATCGATCAAACCTTAATGCGACGCTCGAGCCACGGCGGCCAATCACGGCTCCTCCAGCGCGAGGAGGGGCGGGGCTTCAGTGGCTGCATTGGAGCTCCATCGGCTGCAGGAAATGCAGGACAATAAATGTGACCCTCCACATGTGTTAAATCCCTGCAGGCGTGTTCAAAGCTTCCCTTCCTGCTCCCATCACCCAGGTGTCCACGCTGCATCCTCTAATAAACGGATCCTCAGAAGCCCGTCGCCAACGCCAACGCCGTCCTCGTCCAGGTGCTGCGACCGCATGCTTCAGCTCGCTGGAAGGTTGTGAGATGAAAGCAGCTAAATCCTCGGCTGCTCTCTCTCTCTCTCTGCCTCTCTCTCTCTCTGTCTCTCTCTCGCCCTCAGAGCAGATCACCTGAGCGAACAGCTGGGGGGGAGGATGGGGGGGAGGAGGTAGGTGAGGCGGCAGGTTTCCGTGGAAACGAGGTCGCTGCCTAGCGGCTACGAGCTGCAACTGATTCATCACACAAACACAGGCAGGTAGCGCACAGACACACACACACATGGGCAGAAGTATGCGGACGGCTGAAGTCACACTCCTGTAGAGGTTGCATGGTGCAGGGCCCGAACGTGTCCACATACTTTTGGTTTCCGCTGCAACCTCCTCATTTACCTAAACAGTACAAAAAAAACTACATGGTGTAAAGCAGGGGTGCCCAATCCTGGTCCTGGAGGGCCTCTATCCTGCATGTTTTAGATGTTTCCCTCTTCACCTGATTCAAATGATCAGCTCATTATCAAGCTCTGCAGAAGCCTGATAACGATCCTGATCATTTGAATCAAGAGGGAAACATCTAAAACACGCAGGATAGTGGCCCTCAGGGACCAGGATTGGGCACCCCTGGTCTAAAGTATGTGGACATGTCAGTATACCACAATATGTTGGGCTGTCCACATACTTTTGGCCATATATCGTATCACACCAACACCTGCCTTACTTTGAGATATCTTTGCAACTACCTCATTGAAATAACAGCACCAAAAGTACAACTGATGTTATACTCATTTATATGGTTTAGGCCCTCCCAGAACATGTCCACACACTTTTGACCACTATTGTATCTCTGTATTTTCCTGCAACCATCTCATTGAGGTAAGAGCACCAAGGTCCAAAGTATGTGGACAGCTTAAGTCACACTCATATACAGGTTGCATGGTGCAGGGACCGAACATGTCTGCATACTTTTGGCCAATCCCTGCAACCTTCTCATTTAACGAAATGGTCAAAAGTATGTGGACAATGTCAGTATACAACAATATGTTGGGGTGTCCACATACTTTTGGTCATATATCATATCATACCAACACCTGCCTTACTTTAAGGTTTCTTTACAACCATCGAATTTAAATAAAACGTCAAAAGTATATGGACGGCTGAAGTCTCACTCCTGTACAGTTTGCATGCTGCAAGGCCCAAACGTGTCCACATACTTTTGGTTTCCGCTGCCATCTAATTTAACTGAATGGTCAAAAGTATGTGGACAGGTCAGTATACTACAATATGTTGAACAGTCCACATACTTTTGGCCATTTATTGTATCGTACCGACACCTGCTTTACTTGCAGATCTTTTCTGCAACTACCTCATTTAAATAAAAGGTCAAAAAACTATATGGTCAAAAGTATGTGGACATGTCAGTATGCTACAATGTGTTGAACCATCCGCATACTTTTGGTCATGTATTGTATCATCCCAGGTCATAAAGGTAAAAAAACTATATGGTCAAAAGTATGTGGACAACTCAAGTCATACTCCTATGCAATTTCTATGGTGCAGGCCCGAACATGTCCACATACTTTTGACCTAAACAAAAGCTGTCTTATTTTTTGATTTCCCTGCAACCTTCTGATTCAACTATATAGTCAAAAGTATGTGGACATGTCAGTATACCACAATATGTTGAGCTGTCCACATACTTTCGGTCATGTGCTGTATCATACCAGGTCATAAAGGTCAAAAAACTATATGGTCAAAAGTATGTGGACATGTCAGTATACTACAACATGTTGAACCGTCCGTATACTTTTGGTCATGTATTGTCTCATACCAGGTCATAAAGGTCAAAAAACTATATGGTCAAAAGTATGTGGACATGTCAGTATACTACAACATGTTGAACCGTCCGTATACTTTTGGTCATGTATTGTCTCATACCAGGTCATAAA
Organism: Chromis chromis; assembly: GCA_900302755.1. Taxonomy (NCBI): domain Eukaryota; kingdom Metazoa; phylum Chordata; class Actinopteri; family Pomacentridae; genus Chromis; species Chromis chromis. The sequence goes on from OMNN01045178.1 coordinate 8,276, forward strand.
GGTCAAAAAACTATATGGTCAAAAGTATGTGGACAGTTCAGTGCACTACAATATGTGAATCCGTCCACATACTTTTGCCGCTTTAGTGTATCTATACCAAAGCATGGTTTACTTTCATTTTCCCTGCAACTGTTGCATTCAGATGCATAAACTACACAATCAAGAGTATGTGGACAGCTGACGTCATACTCTGATAACATATCTAACGTAAGGCCTGCCTTATTTTTAGATTTTCCTGCGACTGTCTCATTCAGATAAAGAAACGACACAGCTAAAAGTACAGCTCGACTGTGTGTTAAACTGTCCACAGTGATCCTTCCATACCAGCCTGCACTGCTCTGTTCATCTGACGCACCAAACAATCAGAACGGAGACCAAACCACGAAAAACAAACCCACAGAGTCCACATACTTTTGGACTCCGCTGACCAGCTGGCTGTGTGTCGGAGACAGATTGGTGTTAATTATAAATGTGTGTTGTCCTGATAATAATGTGACTTACTGCTGCTTCCTGCACAGACAGACGACCAGAAGCTGTTTGCAGTCGCTCTGAATTATCGCAGCGTCCACAAACAAACGGCAGCTACCAGGAAAACATTCAGTTCTCGTGATGCGACCGATCGGCAGCCTGTGTGGGATTATTGATTCCCTGCAGGTCCGACAGACAGCAGACATTTTACTGGAATTACAGCAAAATATCACTGTGGAGTTATGTAAACAGCTTGTTCGCATTTATACTGCACTTACACTGCATTTACACTGCATTTATACAACATTCACTGCATTTACACTGCATTTATACAACATTCACTGCATTTATACTGGATTTATACCGCATTTAATACATTTATACTGTATTTATACCACATTTACTGTATTTATACTGCATTTATACTAAATTATGCAGCATTTACACTGTATTTACTGATTTATACTGTATTTACACGACATATATGCTGCTTTTATTTGTTTTAAACTGTACTTATAGTGTTTTTTAATGCATTTATACTCCATTTACGGGTTTTATACTGATTTTATACAACATTTATTGCATTTATTCAGCATTTATACTAGCTACTGTACAGCAGTTCAGTCCAGTTCTTTAAGTAATCAAGACTTTCACAGTCTCAGCTATGCTAAGCTATGCTAACAGTTTCCCCCTGCTTCCTGTCTCTCTTCTAAACATTCCATTTCCCCGTTTCTAGTCCTCATGCCAAACTAGGCCAACAATTACTATCTACATTCAGTCTCAATGCTAAGCTAGGCTAACAGTTTTCCCCATCTCCCAGGCTCAATGCTAAGAAAAGCTAACGGTTTCCCACTGTTTCTCATCTCAATGTTAAGCTAGGCTAAAACGCTCACCCTACGTCCAGTTTCTATGCTAAGCTTAACTAATATGTTCTGCCTGTTTCCAGTCCCTATGCTAAGCTAGGCTAGGCTAACAGGTTCCCCCTGATTCCAGTATCAATGCTAAGCTAGGCTAATAGTTTCCATCTGCTTCTAGTCTCTTTGCTAAGCTGTCATAACACGTTTCTCCTGCTTTCAATCTCTATGCTAAACTGGGCTAACAGTTTCCCATTTCTTCCAATCTCAGGGCTAAATTAGACTAACAAATTCCACTTAGCTTCTAGTCTCTATGCTAAGCTGGGCTAACAAATTCCACCTAGCTTCTAGTCTCTATGCTAAGCTGGGCTAACAAATTCCACGTAGCTTCTAGTCTCTATGCTAAGCTAGGCTAACAAATTCCACTTAGCTTCAGTCTTACTAAGTTACAGTTACAGTTTCCTTGTTGTTTTAACTGAACACCTGTGTGTGAGTCTTCCATTTTGAGTGGGCGTGCCATATGCTCCTGGTGGGCGTGACCTTTGCTCTGGGTGGGCGTGTCCCATGAGTGGGCGGCGTTGTTGGTTTGTGTGCAGTGGGCGGCTTCTAATTGAATTAAAGACCCATTTATCTGCAACAGGCTGGAAACTCCAGCAGAGCCGGACCTCCCCCACCTCCCCTCCATCTGCTCGGCCTCCACATGTTACTGTTCTCAACAAATGTTCAGGAGACACCCACAGTGGGAATCAGACGCAACAAACATTCACTACTCTGTACTCTGATGTACTACACACTGTATCTACACATCTCCTTTCCTAACGCCTTGCTTCCTCCCCTCTGTCCTCGTTTCCTTCCATCAGTTTTAATCACATGTTCTGATGTGAATGATAGTTTCTCTGCCGCTCTGTGATGAGTTGACCTTCACTAAATATTTGCGTCTCTATTGTTTCTCCTGCTTCCTGTCAGACGCCGATCACATGACCGTCTTCCAAACAGGAAGCAGACGGAGCTGTTGCCGCGGCGCTCCGACGGCAGACGAGGAAACTAAAATAAGTTTCATGAGTTTGAAGTTTGGATGGAAACATGGGAAAGTTCATTAAAGCTGTAGAAAGACGGCGTTTTACTGTCGACCCGAATCGATTATTGATTAATCTCCAACTATTCTGATAATCAATCACTCCGAGTCATTTCTTAATAAAACAAATGACCAGAAAGTGACACAAAATGAGATAAAATACAATAGGAAAGAAAAACTACTGCAAACTGAAGCTTAAATGACCACAAGGCTACCAGAGCTGCAACGATCGATTGATTATTGAATAATTTATAATTATTTTGATGATCTATTTATCATATTGTTGTTGTTTTTAAAATAAAAGTCTAAATTCTGTGATTGCAGCCTCTTGAATGTGAATATTTTCTGGTTTCTTTCCTGCATATACTGCATTTCTACTGCATATACTGCATTTATACTGCATTTACTGCATTTATACTGCATTGACACTGTATTTACTTGTTAAACCGTATTTATAGTGTATTTCTACTGCATTCATACCAGGTACTGAACAGCAGTCCAATCTAGTAAGTAATTAGGGCTTTCCCTATGCTAAGCTAGGCTAACTGTTTCCCCTCTGCTTCCAGCCCCTACGCTAGGCTAGGCTAACAGTTTCCCCCTTCTTCCAGTCTCAGTGCTAAGCTAGGCTAACAGATTCCCTTTGCTTCCAATTTTTGTGCTAAGCTAGGCTAAGAGTTTCCCCCTTCTTCTTCAAGTCTCAATGCTAAGCTAGGCTAAAAGGTTCTCCCTGCTTCCAGTTTCTATGCTAAGCTAGGCTAAAAGGTTCTCCCTGCTTCCAGTTTCTGTGCTAAGCTAGGCTAACAGTGCCCCCCTTCTTCCAGACTCAATCCTATGCTAGGCTAAAAGGTTCCGTGTGCTTCCAGTTTCTATGCTATGCTAGGCTAACAGTGCCTCCCCCTTCTTCCAGTTTCTTTGCTAAGCTGGGCTAAAAGGTTCCGTGTGCTTCCAGTTTCTATGCTAAGCTAGGCTAACAGTGCCCCCCCTTCTTCCAGACTCAATCCTATGCTAGGCTAAAAGGTTCCGTGTGCTTCCAGTTTCTATGCTAAGCTAGGCTAACAGTGCCCCCCCTGCTTCCAGTTTCTTTGCTAAGCTGGGTGAAAGGTTCCGTGTGCTTCCAATTTCTATGCTAAGCTAGGCTAACAGTGCCACCCCTTCTTCCAGTCTCAATCCTATCTAGGCTAAAAGGTTTCCCCTGCTTCCAGTCGCTATGCTAAGCCAGGCTACTCTTTCTTCTCTCCTCCAGGTGGAGTCTTGGGACACAAACAAGTTCGAACCTTCGCTCCAAACAGACACGTCAAGTCAAACCGAGCCTCTGACATGTGATGAAATAAACTGCGACCTTTTAGTCGACGTCCTGGCGCTGAAACCTGCTCATTTCTGAGGTATGCACTGCGGACGGAGCATCTAAGAATGGAGAAAAATCCCTAAAAGACGGCGGTGACGGGGGGGGGAGGACGGGTGAGGCGGGAGGGGGGAGAGTTTCCATGGCCTCGACCTGCTGGCAGGCTGCTGTGTAATTACAGCCACCACATCCCAGCCGGTTCCCCAGGAGGCCGAGCTCCACAACAAGGAGGGAGTCGCTCTGTAATTCAGCCTCACATGGGGGAGGAGGAGGGATGTCTTTGGCTAAAATAAAACTGCGACCACAGAGCGGGAGGGAGGTTCAGGATATTTTCCTCTTGCGACCAAAACACCAACAAAAATGCGAGTTGAGTCGAGCGCAGAGCCGCAGCGAGAGAAGCTGCAGTTTGTTCTTATCAGGCCGAAGATGTGACAGCCGAGTTCCTCTTTGACTGCAGAACGTGTTAATCAGGTCCGAACACCTTGAGCTCTGCAGGTCGGTTAGAAGTGAGCGTTAAACCCTCCGACACCTCCACCCTGCCGCTGCTCGTAACCCAGACTGAAACAAACGTCCTCGCAGGACAGTTAGAGCCTGATTCTGATTAATAATGAGAGAGAGAGAAAGTAGAAATATCTGATTCCTGCATTTAAAAGCTGCAACAATGAACTCTTCCAATAATTAGTTTGAGTCATTTTTAAACGACTACAGTCTAAATTCTCTGATTGAAGCTTCTTTATTGTGAATATTTTCTGGTTTCAGTCAGTTTTTTGGCTCGAAACTACTTCCAGCTTTTAAAACCAGACTATTTTCTTCTTTTCCCTTTTTTATTTTTGGGTATAATTACATCATGCTTGGCTCAAATACAGTTTTCTGCTGTTTTATAGACAAATTAATCGATGCAACAGGAAAATCACTTGTAGAAAAGTCTTTCTGACATTTATAATTTGAGTCCTTCAGTAACAAATAACTAAAATCAGAGCATTTTCTTCTTTTCCTCGTCTTACATGACAGTAAACTGAATCATTTTGGGCATAATTACATCATTTATAGATAATAAAATCAAGGAAAATCACTTGTCAGAAGTCTTTCTGTCATTATAAATATAATTATATAACCCTAAAATCAGAGACATGAGCTAAAAAAAAAGTTTTGGAATCTTATTTATAAAAGGAGGAAAAATAAAACCTGATTTACAGTTTGGGATCTTCAATTTCACTTTAATCCTAAAATTTGTTTTCTTTTTAATAAAATGTGATTATTTTCTGTTTTATTCAAAGACCGGAGAGTGATACAAACTGAGAAATAACAAAGCAAGAAAGAAAAACAGTCACAAAGACACAAAACAAGAGACCAAAGAACATCAGAGTAACTACAGAGCTGCAAAACGATCAAAAAACACTGAAACAAAACCCTTAACAAGCAGAAAGTGATTCAAACAGCCACAACTGATGACAAAAACCAAAGTTAAGTTTAAATGACCACTGAGACACCAGAACTGCATCGATTAATAACAATAATAATCTAACCTTTATTGATCCCCTTCTCTGCATTTGACTCATCCTATTCAAAGTTAACCTTAACTATACATACTAGGAGCAGTGGGCTGCCGCGGTGCAGCACCCAGGGAGCAGTCAGGGGTTAAGGGCCTTGCTCAAGGGCCCACAGTGGTGGTGACTGGGACAAGCGGTCGCTCTCACTTTCCCACCTCAACCTCTTGCCAGTCCAGGGACTGGAACCGGCGACCCACTGAGTTCGCTTCACAAACCACCACCGGCCCCCAATTATTAAACTATTGAATTCGTCTTCAACTGTTCTGATAGTCGATTATTCTGTTTGAGTCTATATGCAGTAAACTGAACGTCTTTGGAGAAAACAAGACATTTGTCAAAGTTCTACATCAACACTCACAGGATTAATCCATTATTTCTGGAAGAACAGACCACCTGTGAACACCCCCACAGCTTCAAACTGATCAAGAAAGAGACTAAAAGTGACTCAAGGAAACACAAAGTGAACAAAAAACAGATGCAGTGTTGATGGAAAGACACAAAAAGATGCAAAATGGCTCCAAAGAGAGACAAATCAAGAACAAAAGAGATGCAAAATGAACACAAACAGATGTAAAACCAATGCAAACAGATAGAAAACAACAGCAGACACACAAAGTGACTCAAACAAATAGCAAGAGACACAAAACAACTGTAAAGACACACAAGAGAGACAGAATCAGTCGCCTCCAAACTAACTGATGTCAAAGAAGTCATCTGCGTTTCTGCATTCTGTTCAAAAAGTGGAGTGTAAACTTTACAAACAGCAACACGACACGTCAGATCATCTAAAAACAGCAGCTAACTTGTCTGTGTTTTATTCCTCAATAGTTCTTGTGCTGTATCACCGGTTGATATATTTTCAGAAATCATATGAATCTGTGCAGCTGCTCTGCTCCCTGTCTGTTCTCATCGTAACAGATTAAAATTACCACAAAAAGACGCAAAATTAACATAAAAAGAGCAGAAATCGACATGAAAAGAAGCAAAACAAGTACAAAAAGATGCGAAATCACCACAATGCATCTACTAAACCACCATCAAAGAGCTGAAAATCACCACAAAGACTCAAAAAACGCACAAAATTACCACAAAAGCCCCACTAAATGTGACACAGTGGTATTTTCAGAAATCATATGAATATATGCAAGTGGTCTGCTTATTATTCATTCATATCAGGTACAAAAACACACAAAGTTACCACAAAAAACATGACAAAAACAGATGAAATCAACACAAAAAGATGCAAAATGACCACAAAAAGAAACGAAACCACCATAAAAAGATGCAAAATCACTACAAAAAGAGGCAAAATTACCCCAAAAAGAAACTAAAATCACTACAAAAAGAGGCAAAATTACAACAAAGAGGCAGAATTAACACAAAAAGATGCAAAATCACTGCAAAAACAAGCAAATTTGCAACAAAAAGAGGCAGAATTACCTCAAAAAGAGATTAAATCACCACAAAAACAAACTAAACCACCACAAAAACATACAAAATTACCATAAAACTATACAAAATCACCACAAAAACCTACTAATCCTCTATCAAAGGGCTGAAAATCACCACAAAGACCCAAAATCACACCAAAAAGACCAGAAACCATGAGCTTATATAGTTGGGCAGATGCACAATTTAATGTTGATTTCTGGTTCATTTATTCTAATAAGGCTGCAGGTAGAGTCCCTCAGCTCATCTGCAGATAACAGGCTGATTTATTTGATTATATTGATGGCATTTAACACATCTGACGGTCATTTCTTGGAACAGTAAAGTAAAGTGAGGTGCAGGAGGTGTGAAGGTGTATCTGACCTGAGTGTTAACGTTAGCCCTATCAGCAGCAGGGCGGCGGCTTCGAAACGCCATCTGATTACACAACATGCTTCTGCTGCGCTCTGATAACACCAGACGCCCTAATATCAACTGTCTGAGTGTGAACCGAAGCAGAAGCAGGAGGTCGGAGGTGTGAGCGGCTCAACTCTGGTCAGTCAGACCATCCTACACAGCGCTAATGTGGTGGTGTGTAGAATGGTCTGACTCCACATCAGTATTACTGTGCTATAAATGGGAAAACACTCAACATGTGACCAATAGTTTTGCATAGAGTAACAATACTGAGGGGGAAATGGTTTTGTTTGAAGTAATTTTGTGTATTTTCCATTGTATTGTCTTTGGCTTGCATTGGTTTTGCATCTGTGCAGTCATTTCTTGTGTCTTTGTGGGTGTTTTGCATCTCATTTTTATTGGTTTGGGTATCTTTGTGGTTGTCTTTTTGCAGCCATTTTGCATCTGTGTGTCTAAAAGGTGGTTTTATCTCTATAAGCATTTAATTATCTCATTGTATTTGGTTCTGTTGCTGTACTTTTTTTTATTTATTAGTAATATTTATGTGAAAACAGACACTTCAACAAAGTGTCACTGTTGTTACCTGGTTAGCTAGTTGCTCTGTGTTGCCAGGTTGTTGTGTACTATCTGCTGTTAGCGGTTAGCTGTTGCTAGCTGGTAGCTGTTGAAAATAGTCTTGCATAACAGAATGATGTGTCGTGTCGTCACACAATTGGAGACAGTGCTGTGTAGAACGGTCTGACTCTATCTCAATATTACTCTGCTAAAGGGGGACCGATAGTCTTGCATACGAGAATAACAATGAGGTGCAGTTGGTTTTGCTTTGAGTAATTTTGTGTATTTTCCGTTGTATTGTCTCTGTTTGCTTTGTTATTGCATCTGCTTGTGTATATTTTGCGTGTCTTTTAGTCAATTGTATTGTATTTCCAGTCATTTTGTGGGTCTTTCTGGTTGTTTTGCGTCTCGTTGTTATTGGTTTGTGTTTCTTTGTGGTTGTTTTGTGTCTTTTCGCAGCCATTTTGGAAGTGTGTTAAGAGGCTGTTGCTGGGGTTAGCTGCTGTTAGCTGTTAGCTGTTGCTAGTCTCATTTAACAGAATGATGATGAGGTGTAGTCAGACCATTCTACAGAGTGCTGTGTTTGCTGGTTGTTAGGTGTTAGCTCTTGCTAGGTGTTACCTGCTGATAGATGTTAACTGTTTATTTTGTTTTCTAGCTGTTTTCTAGCTGTTGCTCAGCGCTGTGTAGAATGGTCTGACTACTAATAGTTTTCGATTGTCGAGCTCCTCCTCTGTCGAAGTTGTGAACCGAAGCAGCAGGAGGAGGTCGGAGGTTGGAGCAGATCTCGAGAAGCACAAACACGTCGATTCACTTTGAACTCACAGTCTTGTTCTACATGCGTTTTGAAGCCCATCAAACTTCATCTTTCTGTGTAAGATTTCAATTAATCATCAGCCTCAGTGGCTGTGGGGGAGGGAGGGGGAGGGAGGGGGGGC
>OMNN01045181.1:0-11079 GCA_900302755.1 Chromis chromis
ATGGAAGCGGATCAAGTGGCCTCCAGCTAACAGCCAGGCAGTGTGGTCACAGTTTGACACCAACGTGAGCCAGATCTTTGAAACCACAACCAAGGGGGAGGTGGACCGGCGTCTGGATACTATGACGGCGATCATAGTCAGCTATGCGGCCGAGAGGTTTGGCCTCATCGAGAGCAGGAACACCAAGTCCAGCTACACAATGAACCGTAGAGCCACTCAGATTCACAAACTGCGTCAAGAACTTCGAAGCCTCATAAAACAGTACAAGGTGGCTGTCCTGCCCTCGCACTTTGCTAGGCAGGTAGATAACCATCACCTCAAAAAACCACACCGCTGTTCCTTTTTGCTGGGAATTTATTTGATGGATGCATGGCATGGATTTTGATAAGAGTGAATGGTAAAACTGAAAACAAGAATCACACAATACTGTGTATGAGCTGACATGTAAATTACATTTTTACAATTGATCACAATGTCTACTAATGGCTAATTAACGTCTATGCTAATGCTAGCGCATTCTAACGGCTAAATAACGGCTAAATAACGTCTATGCTAACAGGCTAATGCTAGCCGCTAAATAACGGCTAAATAACGTCTATGCTAACATCTGGTAAAACACATATTTTTGGTAAATCACTTGCATTAAATATCTTAAATATTAAACAACTCGTAGCAGCTAATTCTAAACCTACACTTGTAAAATATATCTAGTACTTACAGACTGTGCTGGCTTAAGATACAGTGTAGCAGGTACAGGAAAAGCTTAACTGTTACTTTCTCTCGTTAGACAGGAAATGTCGGCAGCATCACTTCCGGTGAGATACCAAAATAAAACGAACAATCTAAAACTATCACATCAATAAAAGCCTGTGAGAACCAATTTAACACCAAATATATAAATGGCTCTTATGGAGCCAGAACAATTATCATCATATATAATGATATATGAATTGATATATATATTGTCATCAACTTATGCGTTTGTTTAACCACTATGTAATGATACAAGCTTAGACGGCTTCTGGTGACGTAATGGCGTGGCTCCAACTTGGCTCCTGGCCAATGGAAACGCAAACCGGTTCTTAGGAGGAACGGAGTTTGAACCAACAAAGCTCCGAACGAGAACTAGAATCAGGTCGGTGGAAACACGGTATAAGTGACTTTTACAAAGATGTCAGAGGTGCTGGTCCTCCCCCTGTTCAAAACCTGCTTTGCAAATGTTTTATGATGAAGGAAATGAATTCAGCACATTTGTTGAGCATCACAGACCCACACGCTGCACTCTGAGTGTAACTTTACCAGTTTACAGACGACAAGAACTTTGCAGTGCGACGTTAAACACTTAAATCAGGGGTGGGAAATCCTGGTCCTCCAGGGCCACTATCCTGCATGTTTTAGATGCTTCCCTCTTCCAACACCTGATTCAAATGATCAGGATCGTTACCAGGCTTCTGCAGAGCTTGATGATGAGCTGATGAAGATCCATTGGCCTCATCGACTGTTGGACTCTTTATTAGACTGTTTACTTACAGCATTTCTTGTTTATCAATTCAATGAGCTCTGTAAAGCACTGTGAGACACTCTGTTGTGATATTGGGCTATACAAATAAATTTAATTAGAATTAATTGAATGAAGGGAAGCATCTAAAACGTGCAGGATAGGGGCCCTCGAGGACCAGGATTGGGCACCCCTGATCTAAGGGCTGCTTCTCCCCCTCAACATCTGGATCGTGTGCTTCTATATGAAATGTTTTGCATCTGCCGCTTCCCTTAAGTTTCACAGCCCTGTTGCTCATTAGCGCCACAAGAGAAGGAACAATGACATTTTTCAGCATCACGAACTGCCATGTTTTTGGCATTAGAGGCTCATTTTCTAGGAAATGCCATGAGAGGAGGACCGGAAAATGGGTCTTTAATGAAAAAGCTGCATGAAAAAGTCAGCCTTTTTCAGCTTTGTCCTGCAGGAATTACATTCCAATACAACTAAACTGCATTCATCAACATCTCTTTGCTGTTTGTTTTATTGCTTTACTGTCGCTGTTTTTTCTCCAACCAATTATATGTGTTTGATCAGGTGAGATTCATCACCCTGGTCACCCAGAAACTGGAGGAGACGCATGAAAACTGTTGTGAAAGGATCGTATTTCAACCTAAACCTAACCACATAGTGACAAAGTCTACATCGCGCAGACCGTTGTGGATGCAGATAGTGTGAAACTAACCCTTGATAACACTCCCTTGCAGAAGCACACATCGGTTGTATCTACCTATTCTGCACATACACACTATTGCTGAGCAGGTATATTATTCCTATTGTAGCGTAGACGCCTCATCATAAAAAACTCAAACATCACACTCAAGAACGTGTCTATTAATCTAAATCAGGGATGGGCAACTCCTGGTCCTCGAGGGCCACTATCCTGCATGTTTTAGATGTTTCCCTCTTCCAACACACCTGATTCAAATGATCATCTAATCATCAAGCTCTGCAGAAGCCTGATAACGATCCTGATCATTTGAATCAGGTGTGTTGGAAGAGGGAGACATCTACAACATGCAGGATAGTGGCCCTCGAGGACCAGGGTTGGGCAACCCTGGTCTAACTCATTGTGCCACCGATTGACAAAACAAACATCTCGCTTCTGCCAGGAGTTCAACACCTGATGATTATGCAGGAAACACGCCCAGATCAACTGGTGATTGTCACAAGTTAACACAGGAAGCCTGTTTAATAACGACACACAAAGCTAATTATTGTTTGACCAAACAAAACCCTCAACACAGAAGCACGCCCTCTGTTGTGTTGTGTGTTAGTCTGTGGATTCACTGGAACAGATCCACAGCAGAACTTGAAGCTTAACTCGGGTTTGTTCACCGAAACACACAAAACAGCCTCCCACGATAACAACACGCAGCATAACATGGAACAGGAATGAAGGCAAAATGTAAAAAAAGTAAACAGATCTTTCTTACTGAACTACCCATGAGGCTCTTAAAAAAACTCTTGGGATCCACTCAAAATAGTTTTTGGTCCTTCACAACGTCGGGTGTGCACAGACAAAACTTTAAAATGATAATCAACAAACCAATAATATGAGTACCCCTGTTATCACTGTGTATTTTTTACTATGTATATGGTTCATTCAATCTCAAATCATCAGAGGCCTTTTGATCAACCATCTCTGATTTGCTTGAAATTTCTTTTTTAAATTTTATTATGGGTATTTATAATGGTATCTGAAATTTTAGACTGAAATCAATTCCTCTTTAATATATTTTTTCTTGTCATATCTACTCAATCAGTTATAAAGTTCAACAAAAAATAATTTTCTTTTCATTTTTGTGATCAAGTATTTCAAAATAAAAGGTATTTTATATGTTTTGTTTTGTATTATTGTGACATGTACCATTACGTATGGTTCAGAAAATATTATTAATTCACTTCTGCATTGTCAATGTTTCTGTTAATGTGTGCTCAGAGATGAGACTTTTCATGAAGGCTTCACATTTCATCAGAGCATATGTGATCCACCTGTCCAATATTGCAGATTCTAAATCAATGACATGATGAGAAATAATATCAGGCTAAAATTTCACAGATAGCTTTATAAATATTTTATGCTATAAAAAAATCAGGCAAATCAGAGATGGTCGAGGATAAAATAGTTTTTGATGATTTGAGATTAACTGACCCATGCAGTGTTCACAGGTATCAACAAATGTCACACACTTAAAGGCTAATGTATGGAGTCTAATACCAAAACTAGAAAGAAAACAAAAATTCATAAAGATACCTTAGAGTCTGCTAGTAACAAGCCAGTGTGCAGCTACAGAGCAACTTAAGCCCAATATCTGAAGTAGTGGCTCCTGCACCAAAACAAAGTTGAATTTCTCCTCCGTGCAAAGATGGAGAGCCTAGAAACCATTATGACTCGCCACAGACTTCGATGGGCCGGACACCTTGCCCGAATACCAGACAGCCGCCTACCCAAACAAATCCTCTTCTTGGATCTCGCATCTGGCAAGAGACCACGTGGAGCCCCACATCGGTGATTCAAGGATCAGCTTAAAAACACCTTGCTGACTGAAATCGATCCGGTCAATTGGGAGACGGAAGCTGCAGAAAGAACAAATTGGAGAAGAACAATCCGTCAAAAAAAACCAACATCCTTCGAAAACACCAGAAGGCAAACAGAAGAGGCTCTCCATCCCCTGAACTCCCCTACCCTACCATGCAGTGGCTGCACATGTCTCTTCAGATCCAACATAGGACTCATTTCGCACTGAAGAAATGTCGATGAGCACCCCAGTACTCGGCAACGATGTTCAATGCATCAAACCACACTCTGCATAACAGCAGCTACAGGAACTTGGACTCATGACCTCTGTGTCTCTAAGATAATGTCTAGATCACACCTCGGTAGTCTCCAGAGCTGATTTTAACCTCTGGTGACCTTAATGCGTGACCTGTCACAGCCCTGAGGGGTCGTCCTCGGCATCATGTGGAATGTGTGTGTGCTTCTGTGTGACGGCATTTACATACAGGCTTGGTAATAAAGAGCTGTCCCAACAGCAACATCAAATGATGGAATGTAATGGTAAACAGTAGAAGTCATAACCGATAGTCGGCCAGAGGGGGTGAAAAGAGGCTGAAAGTGAAGTGATTGGGGGGTGAGTAGTGTGTGTGTGTGTGTGAGTGTGTGTGTGTGTGCATGCCAGGCTCCAGCTCTGTTCAGCCTGTGTGTACATGCCAAGCCTTAAAGGGCCTGAAACACGCCTGGACCTGCAGAGCAAACAAATCTCTCTCTGGGGGCTGTGGCTTCACTTTCACCTTTCACTTACTGACTCTCTCTCTCTTGGACAGACAACAGGCACATGTGCATTTGTGGATGGAGGTCGTGCAGACGGAGGACAGAGCTGGCTGGCCCTTCACCTGCGCAGACGATCCCAACTTGAGCTGTGAAGGCCTGTGACAAACACTCGAAGCGGAAAAGCTGCAAAGTGCTTGCACAGCTGCTCCCGCTGAATAAATGGTCAAACAGTGAGACGAGGTGAAAGAATATCCAGCAGCACATGCAAGGTTCAGAAGTTCATGACTGCAGAGTGAGCTGAGGCAGAAATCAGTGAAGGTTTGTGGCACTTAATGCCGTGTAAAGACTGCTTACATCAGCTCAAAGAAAAATATGAAACGTGGAAAGTCCCTTGAGGTGATTCAAGTTAATATTTACTTTAGTCATACTGAGATATTAAAATGCGTTGACAGATTTTTGATAGAGGTGACCTTCAGAAATTCATGGACAGTTTCTCTCTGTTTTAAGTGAATATGAAGGATAACAATGAGCAGAATATTATCACAGAACAATGGAGCAAAGAAAAATAAATAAAATATGCACACAGCCAAGAGCAAGTACTGTATATGTAACATGTATGTAACAAGTATATTTACTAAACCAGTGGTTCTCAACTGGTCCAGCCTCAGGATCCACTATGTCTCTATTAATAACAGTCGCGACCCAAATTTTTGAAGTTTGCTGTTCCTGTTAACAAATTATGGTTTATCTGGGTGTAGTCTCAACGCATTTTGATACAGCTAGGAAAAAGTTTGGCTTATTTTTTGCTCATTTTGGTATATTTGGACACTTGTCAAGTTTTGGGCATATTTTGGCCCATTTTGACAGATTCTGAGTACATTTTCTTTTTTGTTTTTTTTTAGCATAAATGTCTCCAATAAGCTGGCAGAGCCACATCTAGAGGTTAATAGTGGACAACTACTGGTGTCACCACCACTAAATATCCTGCTATTGAAAGCAAACTGTGTCATAAGAAACACGTTCTTTAAAATAATGCTTCTGCGACCCTCTAAAAATGGCTTCGCGACCCACTTTTGGGTCCCGACCCACCAGTTGAGAACCACTGTACTAAACTACTGCTTATATACAGTTCTCAGGTACTTTACTTTATTTGATATTTATAATCCTGCTGTACATTTACATTACAGATAAAATCAACTTCAATAAGTTTGCATTTGAAATGATCAACATTCTCTGCTGCCTCCAGGGCTTCACAATCTATTACCACCACTTCATTAAATCCATGATTGTAAGATAAAAAAAAAAAAAAAATCCAGTATTTTAGATAAACCTTTCAGGTTGTTCAGATGGGTTGGGTTCAATCAATCAAATTTTATTTATATAGCACTTTTCAGAAACAAATCAAAAGGCATTCAAAGTGCTTTACCGGAAAATACATAGAACATAACAAGGACTTGGAGACTAATGCACACGGTGTCATAAAATAATAGTAGTTGAAATAATAAAAGATTAGAATACATTTTAAAAATAAAATGAGATTAAAAAAAAATAATTAAATAAATAAATAAAAACCCAAACTATGGTAGGACACTCATAAAAGCCAGACTAAAGCGCTGGGTTTTTAGCCTACATTTAAAAGTGTCAGTGTTTGTAACTCCTCTCAGATCCTCCAGCAGGCTGTTCCACAGTTTTGGAGCGTGGTGGCTGAAAGTTCTACTCTGTGGAACAGTTAAAAGAGAAGAGCCAGAGGATCTGAGGGGCCTTCCTGGTTCATAAAATAAAAGCATCTCTGAGATGCAGTGCCTTATAAACTAATAAAAGAACTTTAAAATAAATACGAAAACTAACAGGCAGCCAGTGTAGGGGTTTTAAAATAGGCATAATGTGTGTTCTCCTTCTGGTCTTAGTTAAAACCCGTGCTGCAGAGTTTTGAATAAGTTGCAGCAGATTAATTGTAGTTTTGGGTAGACCATAAAGGAGAGCATTACAGTAGTCCAGCCTGCTAGTTATAAAACCATGCATTAGTCTCTCTGTGTGGCTCAGAGAGAGAAACAGCCTCACTTTGGAGATATTTATGAAATGATAAAAAGCTGTTTTTGTGACATGGCGTATGTGTGGTTTAAAATCAAGATCACAATCAAATATCACTCCTAGGTTTCTTGCCTCTTGACTTGGGTTTAGACCAAATGTATTTAGTTTAGAGGCCAGTTTCTCTCTCTGGGCCTTTGAACCAATGATCAGTATGTCTGTCTTGTCCGGTTAAACTGCGTTACCTTAATACTGTGTGTAATTCAAACTCACATTACTACACTAGTTGATTTAAAACTAAATTCAAGTTCAGTAAACTGAATTTTACTTGATGTCTAGATTTTTCTTCACCTTGAGTTCATGATTTCAAGTTGTGTCCCCCCCATCTAAACACACCTGAACAACTGCGGATGACAAAGACTTTTAATTAAACATACATTTGACTATAGAGGAAAAGCTGATGTATCTAATTCAATGTAGCTAGTTGATTGAACAAAAATTAGACGTTTTCATAACTCCAAAAAACTGATGCAAACTGCAAACTGTGTTGTTGTGTGATCATCATCCCACTTGTTTGTTTTTGTTCTGACTTTGGGTTTGCTACCAGAAAACCTTTGAGGTTCATATGATTAAATCAAATTCAATTAACATGTGGGATCAAGACCATTTAGAGTTTTATAACCAAATGAAGGATCTTAGAATCAATTCTAAAGCAGACATTACACCAGTGTTAAAGTCTTTGCACCGGCTGTGCAGACACACTAAAACTGCTGTCATGTTGCTTTCTCTCTAGTCTTAGTCGACACACGTGCTGCTGAGTTTTGAAGCAGTTGTAATTGTTTCTGGGGAGACCAAATAGCGGAGCATTACAGTAGTCAATCCTGCAGGTGATAGAAACGTGCAGTCTTATCTCTGTACTGACTTCAGAGAGAAATGATCATACTATGGTAATATTGTTCAAATGATGAAACACATTCTTTGTCAAAGACGACTTTGCTTGTCTTGGTGGGTTTAATGCCAGTTCTGCAGCATCACACAGGTGAACTTCTCGTCCTGCAACGCATGGCGAGTCCAGGCATCCTGCAGCGTCAGGGGACAATACTGTCAATTATAGTGGCCAAAAAGATTCATGCATAACATGCAGAGACAAAGAGGTAATATTCAATATATAAAAATGTCTCGTTGCAGTGTACATTAATGTAATGTAATTGTTGAGACATCTCTCAGTATGGCGGCCATATTCAGGAAGTTATGGAACTTCCCTTTTCAGGTTTCTGAAGTGAGCCATGGGTAACTGTGCCAGGTGCTTTTACAGTTTATCTTAGTTAAACATCAGCCTTCCTCAGAACTGCCCTCTCCTTGTAATCATTCACGGGGCAGACAGGCAGGTTGTCCTCACAGTGCAGGGACTTGCCCCACTATTCTATTATTACGGAAGAAAACTGAACAGAAAGTGACTTTTTGATGCTTTAGCCCTGATAACTATTATATAAAATGTATATGATTTGCAGGTCAGGTCAGGTAAAACAGCAGCATGGCTTTGACATTAAAAAGACTAATTCAAAATGTAACAGGCTAAAAGTTCTGCACAAAAAGAGTTCTTTAATGAGAGTGAGTCCTAGTTGTTCAATGGCAGGTGGTTTTCATGAGTTTAGTGGATGTGAGTGGTTCTGGCATGCACTTATATCGTTTTGTCTATTTGAAAAACCTGCTTTTAACATACTGCACTCTTCATATTACTTAACACCAAAATCCCTGTCTCTCTTCTGCACAAGGAGTCAGTCATCTGTGTGTTTGCCACCAAAAGTTAAACTTTGACTTTTCTTGTTCAGCATTATTTATTAAAGAACATTTTGCTGCTAAATAAATGAAGGTTAGAAATCATCACATCACAACCAAAGAATGAGAAAAGTCCAGTTTTTGTTAATGTTTTAACTACAGTGAAGCAGCGCTGTGTGGGTTCTCCTCAGCCACACAATAGGAAGGTGCTTTACAACTGTATGTGAGTCAAAAGCATTGCCTTGAGCTGCAGGGAAAGTATTCACAGGCTGTACTGAAACTCATTTAATGAACACTAGCTGCTCAATCACACAAGTGAGGGCTTGTACAGTTTCTACAGTAGGACAACAAAGTAAACCATGACACACACACACACACATGCACACACACACACACATACATACACACACACACACATACATAGTGTGTGCCATGCATGTCATATTATATGAGGGTACAATGGTGTACACAGTGTTCCTTTTTTCTTTTTTTTTTTACCACTGAAGCATGTTATCATATAGTTTGACTGATTTCAGTCATAACTTGCCTTTCATTGTGTGGCTCTGTCGAGGCAAGCCCACCATTCAACAATACACCAAATAAAATGGTTCACCAAAGAAACTCCCAGCAGCAGCAGTGCTTCATTGACCTGCAAAAGAAAATAGAGAAACATTAGAACTGATTAAGAATAAAAGATAAATATGATAAGAATATGAACGTAACATGCACAAGCCTCCACAATGCACATGAAAAACATCGAGACTGACTGTCAGAGCGACTGGTCCCGCCTGGGAAACCCTGTATCATTCTACCACCTGGTGTTAAACCTACACAACTACACATCATGCGGACACACAACTTGCACCAAGATATGGAGACACTAGATGGCACCAGAGGACCTTTAGAAGGATTTTTGTAACCCCTCACGTCAGTTTAAAATGGAGCTTTATGAGAAGATGATGCAAGAGAGGCTGGAAGTTTGGTTGGAGCAGCCAGTGTAGATATTATTTCATGGTAAATGACAGACCTCATGTGATCAACAGTCCAAACACCACTACAGCCAGTCCAATGAAGAGCAGCTTGTGTCTTCATCAACATAAAATAAAAGCTTTAAAGCAGATTTTTCAACACTTCTTTTTTTCATTTTCAGTCCCAGTTTGCATCATTTTGTCCTAAGACCTCCATCCTTCTGTCTGCTTTGCAGTTCGGCTCCACTGGATCAAGTACAGGCTTTATAGAATGGACAGTGTTCTTGGCTGAGTGAGAGGCCTGAGGCACAGCTGCCTTTAGGCAAGGAAAGCTTTGTATATACAGTACATTTAATTTGTTAGTGCTGTGCATAAAGATGGTGTTAACAAGAAAGAAAGAAAGAAAGAAAGAAAGAAAGAAAGAAAGAAAGAAAGAAAGAAAGAAAGAAAGAAAGAAAGAAAGAAAGAAAGAAAGAAAGAAAGAGAAAGAAAGAAAGAAAGAAAAGGCTTGGGTACATCTCAGGTCCTCTGGGATGCTAATCTGGTATATAAGCAAACTAAATCTAACAATAATGCAAGTGTAACGTATACAGGCTGTTGAGAAGTGAAAGGACCTGAACACCTATGGGAGATATAGTGTAAAGCTTGATTTATACTTCTGTCTGGAATCTATGGCTTGCTGCTTAGCCTGCCCCATGGCGTCACATGCACTTTCCCAGATATGTAACACACATCATGGTGATGCAAACCACATGAGTGTGACCGGTCCACTTGGCAATAATAAGCCATGATTTGCTCATAACACTATAGCCACTATTCTAAATTAGCCATATGTCGGGAGGTGAAGCCTCATATGGATCACTGGATCAGTTGTCATAATAATCTTTGGAGACAGTTCTTTCTGTGTGTTGTGCTTTCCAACAGGCACCTGGAGGCAGCAGAATATCAGTCTGATAGACTGAACAGAAACAACAAGTATGAGAGGATCACCCTCTAATAAGCAGTGGCATGACTCACTGCAGCTCTCTCACGGCCTAAAGTTGGATATAACTTCGTTCTTGAAAGCAGGAATGTGTGAGTGTTAAAACTGGACAACTGTGAATATAAAGTTAAGTCATCTTAACCTTCCTCTTGTGTTCACTTTCTGTTACCATGGTGTTAACGGGTCGGTTTTGACCCGTGTCTTAAATCAGCTGTAAAACAGACTAAAAACTATTTTCTGTCATCCAATCTTTTTCTCACCTCTTGGTTACCTTGTTAAGCTTCCTTATCCATCAAAATATTGGTTTTAATATTGTTGGTGTGGGCCTCTGGGCCTTTTTTTGTCAGTATACCCCTCGATTTCAATTTTTAAAAATGGTAAAATGAACCTCAAGAGAATTATATAAATAAACAAAAGGTTGTTGTGTTACCTGACTATTACTGAGGCTTATTAGAACACATCTCTTAAATAAAATAGTTTTATTTATTTTTTCATTTTGATATTATTAACT
>OMNN01045210.1:0-16452 GCA_900302755.1 Chromis chromis
TGCTGGTTATATTTCTGTCTGACTTGATCCTGACTAGATCCTGACTAGATCCTGACTAGATCCTGACTAGATCCTGAATAGATCCTGACCTGATCTTGACTTGATCTTCACTTGATCTTGACTTGATCCTGATTTGATCTCGACTTGGTCCTGACTTGATCTTGACCTGATCCTGATTTGATCTCGACTTGAACCTGATTTGATCCTGACTTGATCTTGACTTGAACCTGATTTGATCTCGACTTGATCTTGACTTGATCCTGACTTGATCTCGACTTGATCTCGACTTGGTCCTGACTTGATCTTGACTTGATCCTGATTTGATCTCGACTTGAACCTGATTTGATCTTGACTTGATCCTGACTTGATCTCGACTTGGTCCTGACTTGATCTTGACTTGATCCTGATTTGATCTCGACTTGATCTCGACTTGAACCTGATTTGATCCTGACTTGATCTCGACTTGATCTTGACTTGGTCCTGACTTGATCTCGACTTGATCTTGACTTGGTCCTGACTTGATCTTGACTTGATCCTGATTTGATCTCGACTTGAACCTGATTTGATCTTGACTTGATCCTGACTTGATCTCGACTTGATCCTAACTTGATCCTGACTTGCTAAAGAGGCTAAAAGTAGTTTAAGTCTATTGTATATTAACAGTGGGATGATTAAGTATTTAGCAAGACCAATACTTCTTGTAAGAGATGTGAGGATTGTTAAAATAACATCTGTACATATATTCCAGTCCTGACAGTCTGAATATCTGATGGATCACTACTAAAAGCTACAGTTCTGTATTTATTTCTACTGTATTTGACTTTATATTTAACTAGTGTTTTCAATTTATTTATATAGTTTGACAGGGCCAAGTTTGGTAACCTGATTTATGCACAGTGACAAACTAATATGATGCTGATTTTCATGTGAATCTGACGTTGCATTACATGCATATGTTGCACTGCTGTTTACACGACTTCATTTCCTCATTCACTGTATATTTTTATTGTTAGCATTTGACACTTTATGGTGCATTTTTCAATTGAGTACCTTTTTATTCACATTATATTATACACTTTATTGTGCATTTTGTATCCTAGTATATTTTTCTATATTTCTATTATATTCTATTGTGGTGGTGGTCACTTTCCTCTTTCTGCTTGCTACCACAACAACAGAGCTTCACCTTGGGGATCAATAAAGTATTTCTCTTCTATTTCTCTTCTATTCTATGCTAAATGGAGGTTGAACCATAAACACAGATCACATATCGCCTGTATAGTATTTTTAAAGGATGCCCTGTCATAATTAAAACTACCAGAGACTGTGTACAAACTCATAAGGGAACAATTTAGTTCCAATTCAAGTTTCTGCAAGTTCCTGTACAGACTGAAGGCTTCTTATAACTGTCCGTTTTTACTGCCAAAAACTTTCTCGTCCACTTTCCAGGCGAGGCACAGTTAATCTCGAATGAGACTAATGTCAATTCCCCGGCTCCAACACCATATGTTATGTAATATATCCCATAATGCAACTGGATATTTCAGTTTGTTAGACTATCCATATGGTTCAAACTCCAAATGTACAGTCGCTCAGCCCAAGTTGAGATAACTCCCAGGGCACTGCTATGACAAACTCGTGGTCATTTTTCGGACTTGTCAAATCTTCTACACAGCAGCAGACAAAACTGTTTTCACAGGCTGAGTCTCTCCACTAGTGACAGACCTGACAGTGTAAAATCACTGCAGTGTCACTACAGTAGAGTTTAATTAACAGATGCCTTTTTCTGACAGTCATAGTATTAATATGTAAAGTTGCCAAGTGCAGCTTTACACATGATTGTTTATATAGCAGAATGTATGTTTGCATGCAGGACGAGTGCTTACATACCGAGATAAATGCACTTTACATCTGTCCATTGTATATTCAACCAGAGCTGAAGCGCTGATCAGTTAACAGAATCAGCAGCTATTTTGACAGTCAAATAATTGTTTCTGTCATGTTTTTGAGTAAAACTGGCAAAAAAAATTAATTGGCTCCAGCTTCTACACTGTGAGGATTTGATGTTTTTGTTGTCATGATGGGATACCTTTGGATTTTAGTCGGTAATTGAATGTTTTATCATGGTTGCTGGAGGAAAGTATAATGGGCATTTTCCCCTGCTTTTTTTTAATCTCTCATAAACAAATTGTTACCCGAGTAATCAAGGAAATAATTGGCAGATAGAGAAAATAGTCATTAGCTGCTGCCCTGTATTTAACCTTGCCAGCTACTTACTTTTGATCATCTGCCTAAATGGGCTTTTAAAACTAAATTTGCATTTCAGTTTTAACTGCTGAGCTTCTTTGAGAAATGAGAGCAATTATTTCTGCCTAAAAACTGGTGAAGTAAAACAGCTGTTAAAGACCCCCTCTGGTTAAAAATCTTTTTTTTTTTAACCTTGTTAACACGCCCATATGCTGTTTTTATATGCTAAAACACATATCATGGTTGAGTTTCACTTCAAAAACATGGAGAGTAATGCATAACAAACCAAAGGACTAATCCTATCAAGTTGCAGGGTGGGACTCTTTGTATCATTATTCTTCTTCAGAATTGGTTTCTAGTTTTAACATGTATGGCGAAATTACTCCAATATTACACAACTTTCCATTGTGTAGCGTCGAGCTCTATAGTGTTTTAGCAGAGTTGTCGGTGAGCTGGTGTGCTCGAGCTGTAGCGAATAGCGGAGGTGTGGGTGGAGACAGAGGTGGGTACTTCATAAGTATGAAAAATCTAAAGTAAGTACTGATATAGAGTTATAACTAATCCATCTTAGGGAACAAAGTGATTATAATAAAATCTAAATATCTAATTTTAATATCAATGACCGGAGTTGGCTGGGAAAGGCTCCAGTGCCCCCGTGACCCGACAGAGGATTGTGCGGTGTATAGATAATGGATGGATGGATAATATATTAAGGGCTGCACAGTGGCTCGGTTGTTAGCACCGTCGCCTCACAGCTAGAAGATCCCCGGTTCGCGTCCCGGTTAGGACGGCTGGGATCTTTCTATGTGGAGTTTGCATGTTCTCCCTGTGCAGTGTGGGTTTTCACCGGGTGCTCCGGCTTCCTCCCACAGTCCAAAAACATGCTGAGGTTAACTGATGATTCTAAATTGTCTGCAGGTGTGAATGAGAGTGTGCTTGGTTGTGTTTATGCGACAGACTGGCGACCTGTCCAGGGTGTCCCCTGGCTTCGCCCGAGTCGGCTGGGATAGACTCCAGCGACCCTACAGAGGATTGAGCGGTGTATAGATAATGGATGGATAGATAATCAACACATTTAGGACAACTTAATTTTCTTTAGAAGACCTACTTAACCTTTGTAATGATTTTCACATATTGAAAACTTAACATCTAGCTTGTTTTGCAGCCTTTATACTTTTAATTATTCTTTATTCTTTCTTATTATTTCTTATATTGTACAGTACATGCAATACAACTTTTCTCTAGTAGACATCTTGAGACTTCATAGTAAGAAGCACAGGTATAATTAACAACATTAATAACTTAGGCAAACCAGGAACGACCTTCTTGTACTTTTCTCTGGTCTTTTGCAGTTGTTTATCTTCCCTTTATTTCCTCAAACCTGCTCACCTGGTGTTGACATTGCTTGCTTGATAGCCTAATATGGGGAACACAACCCTACAAGAGCTTAGATTTGTCAGTGTTTATAACAAATTCATCTTTGTTAGTTTGTCCTGCGTTATTCCCTTGGTCAAATCACAATGAATCTCGCTAACAAAACAACAATGAACACTGAAGTGGCCTGATAGGGACAAAGGGTCAGACCCAATTTTCTGTGTCACAGTGCGACTAATGGATAGGAAAGCATCGTCTAACTCATTTCGCTCAGCCGATCTCTATTCCCCTTACATTCCTCAGCCTACCGCAGATTTCTGGCTGAAGTTGTCTGGATGAAGCGACCGCTGGAGCTGCAGATATCTTTTCTGCAGCTTTTGTGTGTCCAGTGTGAATGTGTAGTCACTGAAAAGAGGCAACACATGGTAACATTAAATAGTTTGCTCATTGACAAACTCAAAAATGCAGATAACATAGTAGGATACACTGAGGGATACTCACCAATCCATGATCTGGAAGTAGGATGTCCCTTCTTCAGTGGGTTGAACTACTTTACATGACACACAGAAGAATGTAGGTTTTTTGTCTAACAGCTGCTTACAGTTCCAGCAGTTCAGTTTAACTTGACTTATACTGTAATTCCTCTGTGAAAACACTTGATTAGTGTGGTAAAACAGTCCTCTTTCCTTCCCCGGAGCTGTAAAGTTAATGTCGCTGTGCCATGTGTCCTTCTTGTGTAAGCTAGTGGACATACAGTGTCCTGAACATGTAACGGGCAATCGGTTCGCCAGCAGCCGGTTTGGGTGAAGCAGAGCCCGGGAAGAGCGCACAACCCGCAGCGAGTTCACTGACAACATATCTGAAATTAAAATCCACCGTTTGCCGCTGTACAACCAATAAATCAATATAAAAACAAACGCTCCTGTTCAAAACATTGGCATCTCCTTCCCGGAAGTGCAGCGGAAGTAGAGTTCTTCTTCTACGTTTTGTCAAAGCACCACAGCGCCCCCGCTCGGCTCGCTGGTGGCACACAGCGAGCTCTCTCTGGATGGTACTGGAAATACATAACAACAGCGAGCTAGCTCACCTGCTAGCCACAGCAAACACAATCTGTTTGTAACTATTCGTTTTTAAAGACACGTTAAATTTGAACGCAGCACACCATACGAAGTAAGTTGAACACTCAAGCCATTTTTAGTTAGAAACCGTCGTATTAAATGCGGCGTTTAGTGGAATGTAAACTTCCGATAACAGAAAGAGCCAGTGGCCAACATGTAGCTAGCTTAGCGCACCGGCTAATAGCAGCATAGCTTAGTTCGCTAACGTGTTTCAACAGCAAAACTGTTCCTGTTTGTGGTCGGTGCCGTCTATAAATACAGCTTGTTGTCAGATACTAGCGAGCTATCTCATGCAATAGTGTATGAAGCCATTTAAAGATACCCGGAGCAAACCGTCCTGCTTTAACTTTTGGTTGAGTAGCTTGCTCTGCTAGCTAGCCAGATGACAAAGACATCCCATGCTAACGTTGATAGCGGTGACTGATGGATAGTCTGTGCACCCATCTAATAAACGCTTATCTCTTAATGTCATCTAATAATAATCATGACACGTAAAGAGTTGTTTATGATAAATCATGTGGTTAAATCACAACTTTCTTTACTTTGTTTGCAAAAGCATGCCACTCTTAAATAAGCCACAACACTGCAGGAACTTCATTTTCATCTCGCAATGTCTTTTTTCAGATCACTTCAACCGCCTGGCGATGAGAGGGGCAATGGTTCATGAAGAGTTTTGGATACATAAAGAGTGGCTGGTCCACAAGGAACATCATCAGGCGCTGGAGCACAGATAACACCTCATAACTGGCGAGTATTTCAATCACTGAGTGGACTTGTTGCTGTTAAATCATCCGTCCATCCAGGCTGCTTCATTGGAATCGTTGTTAGGTGTGTGAAAAGTTCCTCTGAACCGGGGCCAGTGTAAATATGCATATTTGGCCAAGGATCAGACTAGGCGTCTCGACTCCTCGCCTTTACAGTTTCCTAACAAAGTGCAAGCCGTGATGCATGCCAACTCTTGATTCTTGTTGTGTGTATGTGTGTGTGTAGGTGTGTGTTTTTTGGAGGGGGGGCAAAAGGTGACAGTAGAGTATTCCAGAGAGACACTGGTTGGAGACAGCGGCTTCAATAAGGTAAACAGGATCTCCTCCTGAAGGTCGAGGGAGGTGCTTCTCAAGGCCCCCACAGACAATACTCTGGGTATTATTAACGGAAATGGCTAAGAATAGAGAGCAGGGGAGCAAGGTGGCTCCTCTGGCGGTCGTGTTGTTTGGGTTAAACAAGCCAGAACGGAACATCATCTTTAGAAGAGTGACTTCTCGAGCTTACATGCTGGGTGTGGCGCACTCGCGCAAATGCAAGGGGGTTGATTTAGAGGGCTTTATCTGGCTCTGATGTGCGGCAGAGGTAAAAGAGAGGAGCCGTGGATCGCTCTTGGCGGTTTTATGCATGGAGTTGTTTCACTTTACAGCTTGGAGTTGTAAGTAAAACCATTTTTCAAGTGCATTAGGAGCATTTCACACAAGTTCTGTATTTATTCTTTAGTTTGGCAACATTTCATGCGAACAGCTCGGAGTAGCTACTTAACTGCATCTTACTGTGTACGTGTCAGGTGTAGATTATTATTGCATGGATACATAAAGGATTCAAACCCCCAGTTAGCCGTGGATAAAAGGTTCACTTCAGGCAATGTATGTTTATTTTACAAAGACACAGGTCATGATTTGATTGTGTAGAATAAATGAGTGTGTTGTTGAATAAAATGCCCAGAAAAGAATGTCTGGTTTGGGTCAATCCAACAAATTAAAACCAGTTTTGATTTGCAGTATTTTCCACTTTGGCCCAACACACATATGAGTGCTACAGATGCCTCTCTGAGAAGACAGAAACTTGCCATCCATCAAAGTATGTATCATTGTAGCACCAAACTCTCACGATGAATCTAGTCAGAGCCCTGGATGAGTATCATTAGCGATGCATAGATTATTGTCTGCATGCACACGACCATCCTGTGTTACTGTGCCTCTATCTCAGTGTAAATGTACAGACTTTATTGTGTCAGAATATTATGAAATTCCCTGCTCTCAGATTAAGCATTGTAATTAACACGAGAAGAGAAAGGTGGAGTTCGTCTATCCTTGCTAATTAGGCTGCTGATGAAAAGCTGACGTGTTGTTTTTATATGATTAAGCCAGCGTGGGATTGTTATTCTCTTAATTTGCTCATTTATTATGTTTATTGCCCCGCATACATATTCAAAGCAGCTGTCACTTTGCCTGTGTGTTATCTGTCTTTTTTATTATTTTTCTTCGCGGGGACAGCCTGTTAATTCTTCACCCAAATCTTGCAGGGAGTAAATTAAAATGCAGACAAATGGACGTTATATTTTATCGATGACTAGTTTGCCATTTGGCCGCGACATTTGAAACGCGACGTCCAGCGTGACGCCCCTCTTGAGAGCGAGATTAATTGTGCCTGCTTAAGAATAGTTAAATCAATAACGTGGTAACCCACTCAGTAAAGTCCAACAGGAAATTCTTTGTCACAATCGCTATTTCATTACTCATGGCAGCCTTCAAATTAACCATCTGAAATGTTCTGATGTATGACCTTGTTAGTTAGCACTATAGTATTGATTTGTCAGCCTGCTATTGTGTTGTTGTACAGGGAAAGGTTGTTCAGGCATGGGAGGGAGGGAGCTTTTTATTTTCCAATTTATAGAAAACACTGTAGTGGTTTGATGCTTGACCAGGTTACTTAATTCAATCTATCACCGGCACACAATTCTGATTATGTCCTCACCTCTTCTGCCCTCCCACAGATAAACCATGATCCCCATCACCGAGCTGCGGTACTTTGTGGACACTCAGCCGGCGTACCGCATCCTGAAACCATGGTGGGACGTGTTCACCGACTACATCTCCATTGTCATGCTCATGATTTCTGTGTTCGGGGGGACGCTGCAGGTCACCCAGGACAAGATGATCTGCCTCCCCTGCAAGTGGGTGGTCAATGAGACCTGCAAGAAGAACTTTAGCTCCGCCATCCCCACGTCGTTGTTCTTGGAGCCCAAAGGAATCCAGTATGACCTGGACCGGCACCAGTACAACTATGTGGATGCTGTGTGCTATGAAAATAGATTGCACTGGTTTGCCAAGTATTTTCCTTACCTAGTATTACTCCACACCCTTATTTTCCTAGCTTGCAGCAACTTTTGGTTCAAATTTCCTCGGACTAGCTCCAAACTCGAGCACTTTGTATCCATCTTGCTGAAATGCTTTGACTCTCCCTGGACTACCAGGGCGCTATCAGAGACGGTGGTTGAAGAAAGCGATCCAAAACCAATGAAAATGAACGGCTCAATGGACCACAAGGAGTCAGTTATCAGCGAGGATGTAGAGGCAAGTGTTCCTATGCTTCAAAGGACAAAGACACGCTTCGAGCAGGGCATCGTGGATAGAACTGAAACTGGAGTTTTGGACAAGAAAGAGGGCGAGCAGGCAAAAGCTCTGTTTGAAAAAGTGAAGAAGTTCCGCATACACGTGGAAGAAGGAGACATTGTGTACAGACTGTACATCCGTCAGACTATTATCAAAGTTATCAAGTTTATTTTGATCATCTGTTACACAGGGTATTACGTGCACGATATTAAATTCAGCGTCGACTGTTCTGTAAATATTGAGAGCCTGACCGGTTACAGCGTGTACCGCTGCGCTCACCCACTGGCCACACTTTTTAAAATCTTAGCCTGTTTCTACATTAGTTTAGTGGTGGTGTATGGTTTGATCTGCATGTACACGCTGTGCTGGATGCTTCGGCGCTCTCTCAAGAAGTACTCCTTCGAGTCCATTCGGGAAGAGAGCAGCTACAGCGACATACCCGACGTGAAGAACGACTTTGCGTTCATGTTGCACATGATCGATCAGTATGACCCCCTGTACTCGAAACGCTTCGCCGTGTTCCTCTCGGAAGTAAGCGAGAACAAGCTGAGGCAGCTCAACCTCAACAACGAGTGGACGCTGGACAAGCTCAGACAGAGGATAACCAAGAACTCTCAGGAGAAGTTGGAGTTGCACCTTTTCATGCTGAGCGGCATTCCAGACACAGTGTTTGATCTGATGGAGTTGGAGGTTCTCAAACTGGAGCTGATCCCGGATGTTACCATTCCCCCGATCATCGCCCAGCTGGTCAACCTGCGAGAGATGTGGCTCTATCACACCCCAGCCAAAATAGAAGCTCCTGCTTTGGCTTTTCTGCGTGAGAACTTGAAGTCTCTGCACATTAAGTTCACCGACATCAAAGAAATTCCCTTATGGATTTACAGTTTGAAGAATCTCAGCGAGCTTCATCTGACGGGGAATCTCAGCGCCGAGAACAACCGCTACATTGTCATCGACGGACTCCGGGAGCTCAAGAGGCTCAAAGTTCTCCGTCTGAAGAGCAATCTCACCAAGCTACCTCAAGTGGTGACGGATGTGGGCCTGCACCTGCAGAAGCTCTCCGTCAATAACGAAGGCACCAAGCTGATGGTGATGAATAGCCTGAAGAAGATGGTGAACCTGACGGAACTAGAGCTCATTCGCTGCGATCTGGAACGCATACCGCACTCCATCTTCAGTTTGCACAACTTGCAGGAGATCGATCTGAAGGACAACAACCTGAAGACGATTGAGGAAATCATCAGCTTTCAGCACCTTCATCGGCTGGTCTGCCTTAAGCTCTGGTACAACCAGATCGCCTACATCCCCATTCAGATCGGCACCCTGACGAACCTGGAGAAGCTGTACCTGAACAGGAACAAGATCGAAAAAATCCCCAGCCAGTTGTTTTATTGCCGCAAGCTGCGCTTCTTGGACCTGAGCCATAACAACTTAACCTACATCCCAACAGACATCGGCTTCCTCCAGAATCTTCAGTACCTGGCAGTGACAGCCAACAGGGTGAGTACTGGCATTACCCGGTTTAATCGTGCATTTGATTTTAGCCTTTATTATTTGATCGAAACAATTAGTCTGACACTGAAACTTTGCAGTAAGAAGTCATAATCTCTCTCCTTGAACACAACTCTCTCCGTGTCTTAAAATATAGATCGAGAGCCTGCCTAATGAGCTGTTTCAGTGCAAGAAGCTTCGCACTTTGAACTTGGGGAACAATTGCCTGCAGTCTCTGCCGTCGCGGTTTGGAGAGCTGACTGCGCTGACACAACTAGAGCTGAGAGGAAACCGTCTGGAGTGTCTGCCCGTGGAGCTGGGAGAGTGCAGACAGCTCAAGAGAACTGGTCTTGTTGTGGAGGAGGACCTGTTCAACACGTTGCCCACGGAGGTTAAAGAACAGTTGTGGAAAGCTGACAAAGAACAAGTTTGAACTGGTAAATATCTGTGAGTAGAAAACAGATTCTGACCAACTGAGTCTGGACACAGGAGGAACTCCCGGAGGCTTGTTGAAGCCAGTGCTCCAGCGTCCTGCCAGTAAGGTTGGGGAATGAGAACCAGTGCCAGTTCGATAGAACCAAAATACGGATTCTGGCAGCTTCTGGTTGTTCTCTTAGTTCATTTGATATTGTTATTCCTTTACAAACAACTTCTCAGGCCTTCACATTATAACCCAGTAATGATGCTTTTTAGCAATAATGTAGCAGTGCCATTGTGATCAAAAAAATCATGTGTTTACATTTTACGCTCCTCAATTACGGTATAGAAGTCAAAGTATGCAAAACTGTGGGCCAGCTTTTGCTAAAAAACAGAATAGACTACTGTTAAATACTAAAAACAGCAGGTTCTTGACTAATTAAGATTTAATACGTAATTAAAATAATGTTTCTGGGACTGTTTGAAGGAACAGATTAAATAGCAAAATGACTCTTTATTTCTGTCTACGGATGATAATCAAACTGTAGCCATCACTGACAGTTGTTCAAACACCAAATTGTCTCATAACATGCAAATTAATTAATTAGGAAATCAGGAAAAAGTAAGACAGCAGATTCTCTGTTGTTTCGAAAAAATAAGCCGAAGTTCTCTGACAGTGTTTGACAATTCATCTGACTGGGTTATCAGATGTGATATTTATATATAGTGCCAGTCACAACCAAACTATAAAGTAAAGTTAGCCATCCTGTTAGCTTAGCCAGGCTGCCACATGACTTTTAACACTCTTATCCATTGTCCAGCTGAATTAAATCTCTGCTGGTCGTTGTTTTTCCTGCTCCAGAGCGACGACCTTCAAATACCTTCGGAGCTCGGCTTGACACTGATGTAAAAACCTTAAAACATGAATTCATAAATCAGGGATTACCAATGACGGGCGATGTCGAGGAAGGTGATTACAAGACTGTTAGCAGTGCAAGTGCTGAGATGTGCGATCCTTAGGTGGAGTCGGTTTGACAGAGTGGAGGGATTATTGGCTCTTTCTGCAGGGGGGAAAGATGTGTGTTTGACCCGGCGCTCGAGGAAAAGCAATTATTCTACTGAACGCTACTCACTGGACCAGCATTACAATTACATTAGTGAAGCATCCCATCAGGACAGTCGACCCTCACCGAGTATACTTTTCAGTGGCAGTCGAGCAAAATCTATTAAATGGCCTCGCTGCGTTTATATATACATATATATATTATTTCTTTGCAACGAATTGCACAAAACAACAAATCTGAGGAAAATGTCTGCGTCGGAAGCATTCGGATGAAGTTTATATAGAATAACACAGTACTGACAATGGAGTGGAGCCTCTAAATATTGCTATTATGTCTGAAACAGATGCTCAGCTGGAACACTAGATTGGTTTGTTTTGATTATACAGTCGCTGGTGGTGGATTTTAAATCCACCACTGGTCCACTTAAAAGACCTCAAATCTGTTTTCTTAACACCTGACCTTGTGTCTATTTAAGTTTATTATGGCATTGTAATCAGATTTCTCCACCTTAATAGGGTAGTTATCCTGTTCCTTTAATCTTGCTGAACTGCATTACCCAGAATCCAGTGCAAGCGTGAGACAACAGCCATCTTTAATGTTAATTGTGTAAATTTCGACACGTTAAACTCAGTAAATCGAGGTGAATATTTAATTTATTTTTACTATTTTGTACTGGTGTTAAAGAACAATGCAACAATGGCCATTTTTTAAAAAGCTAACAGGTGGAATTTGAATACTTTTGCTAAAACATTCCATTTAATGAAAAGAAGAATTAATTTGTACTTTAGTCGGAAAGATTTTGGGGTGTCGTTATTTCTTCTGTCAGATTAGTTGCCTTAACTTTATTTTTTTCCTTTTATTGTTGTGGATTGTGTTTCTTTTTGTTGTTGTAGCATTTATAGGGATGAACATTAATTCTTGTAGTCCTGGCCAATGTTTTAATGCAATTATTTGTCCGTCAAGATGCACTAAACTAATCAGCCCCAAATGACAATGCAAGCATCAGGACACATGCTCTTTGTTTTGTATTTCTGCTCTGTTGTTTCATTTCATTACAGACGATGAATGATGAGTTTTTTTGAGATCACGTGACATTGGTTGGGTTAACTTTATTTTGAAATAGGGCTACCTATAGCAGGTTTAGTTCTCTTAACCAGTTTTGCTTTGTGGTGCTGACAACTACTACAGATAGGGCATTTCCACCAAGAAGCACCAGGTGCTAGTGCTAGTTCGGTGCTAGTGCTAGTTCGGTGCTTAGTCGGTTCAAATCTCGTTCCTCCTAAGAACCGTTTTGCTTTTCCATTGGCCAGGAGCCAAGTTGGAGCCACGCCATTGCGTCACCATGAAACATCTACGCTTGTATCATTACATAGCGGTTAAACAAACGTAATAAATTGATGATAATATCTATGTTTATCTTTATAAAGATGTTTATAAGGTCCGTGAGGCAGAGGTCGCCTGTTGCCTGTTGCCTGTTGCCCACCGCCGACATATCCACGTATCCGCAACACAATTGTACCGGATTTCAGTGCAACAGTTTGTGCAAAACTTCTGAGTGTCCCAGAGTCATTCCAATATATCTGCGATCGGACCAGGGACGTCCTGGAGAAAAAGGACACAAATTACCGCTTGTGTGTCCCTTTCCACCGCTGATCCCTGGTCACGATAACCCCGCCCCCACACCCTGACGGACTCGGTGCTTAGCTCTGGCCCAGCAAAGAGTTGGTGCTTGCTAAGCCCCAGCTTTTAGCACCTGGAGCCGGTGCTTAGGTGGTGGAAACAAAGACCTGGTGCTAAGTCAGGCACTGGCTCCGAACTAGCACTGGAACCAGCTCGGTGGAAAAGGGGACTAAGCATTAGAATTCAGTAAAAACCTCTACCAAACTGTTAGCTGTTGGGTTTAGAGCTTAATTATTGAAGATACACAAACTTATTTTTGGAATGAAAGTAGAGCTTTTTTATCCATTGATTTTGCTTTTCTTTGTTTTTGTGTTTCTTTAGTTCTAGATGCTCCTCTTGCAGAAACCTGTCCTTGCCAGGAAAAAAAATATAAAAACAAGAAACATTAGAAATGTTTTCTTTAAAAAAGAAAGAAATCAAAAGCCAAAATTACAAATTAATATCTTGACGTACTCATTTTGACTGACAGAACTGGATGTTTATTTTTAGCATTTTTAGCATTTTTCATTTTTCATTCTTCATTTTATTCTTATTGTTTTCTTCCAAACATGTTCCTCTGTAGAGCAAAGCTAAACAGTGTTCGCCTGAGAGTGACTTCTCAGGAGTTGTGTTTTGCAACCGTAAGCAAAGTAATACTTAAAAATATAGGATTTTAAAATCAATGCACAGCTCTGACATAGCACAACCCATAATAAGGGGTTCTTTTGTTCACCCTGAGAGGAAAAAACAATATCAGTTTATGTTTTAATAAACCTAAGAAAACCTGGACAGTAGCAATATACAGCAGAGTCACTCGGTTGAAAAGCATAGAGATAGTTTAACTACTTCAGTAACATGTTTAACTATGCTATAACGTGCAATATTGCCTTTATTTAAACCACATAGAGGTTAGTAGTGACGTAGTTTTCTCATGTGCATCTGCATTTTCCCCTTTTGTCACATTGTTTTTACTCGAAGCAGACTTTAAAGTATATCAGAGGAGATTTTTGGTCCTAGAAAATGCTTTTGCACTACAGCACCTCACCCACAGGTTACATTTTAATGCAAAAACGATGGGATACAACACATTTGTCCAGCTCCAGGAAGGTTCAAGTGAATGAGGGGTCATCCCTATGTTCCCCGGGAGCGTACCTATGTTCCCCGGGTCCTATGTTCCCCGTTTTTCCTAAAAAGGGTCCTATGTTCCCCGTTTTTCCTAAAAAGGGTCCTATGTTCCCCGGTCGCAATACATACTGGGGAACATAGGACCCTCTTTCTAAAAAAGGGTCCTATGTGGGGTCATACCTATGTTCGCCGGGAGCATACCTATGTTCCCCGGGTCCTATGTTCCCCATTTTTCCTAAAAAAAAGGGTCCTATGTTCCCCGGTCGCAGTACATACTGGGGAACATAGGACCCTTTTGGGGATAAGCGGGGAACATAGGACCCTTATTCAGAAAAAGGGTCCTTTGTTCCCCGGTCCCATACAAAGCGGGGAACATAGGACCCAGGGAACATAGGTACGCTCCTTCCTATGTTCTACGCGGGTCCTATGTTCCCCGTTTCTCCTAAAAAGGGTCCTATGTTCCCCGGTCGCAGTACATACTAGGGAACATAGGACCCTTTTGGTGAAAAGCGGGGAACATAGAACCTTTTATTTAGAAAAAAGGTCCTTTGTTCCCCGGTCCCATACAAAGCGGGGAACATAGGACCCAGGGAACATAGGTACGCTCCTTCCTATGTTCTCCGCTAAACATAGGACCCTAAAAAGGGTCCTATGTTTCTCCGTTTTTCCTAAAAAGGGTCCTATGTTCCCCGGTCACATACAAAGCTGGGAACATAGGACCCTTTTGGGTAAAAGCGGGGAACATAGGACCCTTATTTACAAAAAGGGTCCTATGTTCCTCGGTCCCATACAAAGCGGGGAACATAGGTACGCTCCCGTGAATGACTGCCAGCTGCGAGATTAAAATGGTATTAGATTAGTTTTTGAGCTTTACTTTTTCAAATCGAGTTTGGTCCTTTAAGTCCCAAGTGGAGCGTTTTAAGTGACGCCTAGAACACGTCAGCAATACGCCTCAGATTAAGACAATCAGCTGTTCTAATTAAGAAAACTAAATGTAAAGTGTTGCACTGAGTACTGCAAGGAAGTGGTCAGTACATGAAAAATACATTGTGTAGGTTGCTAGTAAAGTGGTATCAGTACATAGATTAGGTTTTGTCTCATAGTCATTGTTAATCTTTTAGTTTTCTGTACTTTTCCTCCTTTTTTTTGGCTCATTTATGTTCCCATTTTTGACAGCTATTAGTATTATTATTATAGTATAACTCAATTTCTCAGGAAACCAGCTAGTACTCACTTATTTTTTTGAGTTGATTGCCTATTTTTTATTACACCTGGTATTTTTATTAATTTAAAACAGTTGTGATAACATTTTTATATGCATTTGTATACATTCTTTTCTAGTTTGGTGTATTTAATATTGACTGCTGGTTTAAAAAAACTAAATGCGTCGGTGTTTTTAAAAGAGAGAAACCACTCGGTTGTAACCTTGATTCTGTGTTTTACCGCCACGTTTTAATCGAGCCGTGTCACGTCAGAATCTTCACTGCGAGTAGCGCAGGTGAAGTGTGTGTGTGAGTGTGTTTAGCGTTTCATACGTTTGCATGACGGGACTTTCTCACATCCCTCATTTCCCATGTTTGTTCTTTGTCCTCTTTAAAAAAAAAAACATTATTTTGGGTACAAAATCATTTCCAGCGTCCCCACATTCATTTACAATCATTAGGTTTCGTGCAGTGTTTTATATTTTGCCAAAAAAAAACTGTATTTACATGAAAAAGAAAATCATCAATGCAACAGAACTGACATGAACCATGCAACAGTGAGTGAGTATCACACGTGTCTCATCCTCTCTTGTACACCTTCTACTAGGGTAAGAAAATACAATAAAAGTGGTTGACAAAATTTGTCTCCTGGGTTTCTGTATCCGTCATGGGCATTGGTGCACTGTGGTAGTGGGAGGACTTGGGTGTCTTGCAGATTAGCACCAGTTGTGAGCACAAAGCTGGACCATCTCCTGAATTTAAACTTATATTATTTAAAATTGCAGCACTGAAGCTTAATATCTACTTGCATGATAATAGAGGCCTCCATTACCACCTAATGATGAGGTGTCGTCTTGTCAGATCTGGTTTAAAGACCTTCATTATCTCTGCTTTGTGCGTATGTGTTTTGTATTCTTAAATAAATGACTTAATCCAAATTAACCTGAGGCAAATCTGGTCATAAGAAATGGAAAGCAAATGTATAATATGAACAGCCCTGAATCTGAATGTTAAAGTAACGTGTGGATCAGAAATGTTCTTTCTTTCTTTCTTTCCTTCTTTCCTTCTTTCCTTCCTTCCTTCCTTCCTTCCTTCCTTCCTTCCTTCCTTCCTTCCTTCTTGGTTTGTTTGCTTCTTTGTTGATTTGTTAGTTTTATTCTTTCCTTCTTACCTTCTTTATTTCTTTTCTTTCTTTCTTCCTTCCTTCCTTCCTTCCTTCCTTCCTTCCAAGAATAATGAAGACATAGAGCCTTGGTCCAGTGATCTGTCATTCTGATCATGTTTTACAGCCCTCGAAAATAATAATGGTCTAAAACGTTACTATATGAATTTACTGTTCATCTGATCTGTTTACTAAAGCCTTTCCTGTCATGTC